>CM032668.1:722229-785800 GCA_019095985.1 Streblospio benedicti
ACGCTACCGAAATATATGTGAACGGCCATTACACAACTTTGAGGATGCAGTCGTGCAGCCCTTGTGTATGTAGTTCGCCGCACACGCTAATGGCAGCCGCACTGTACTTCATCAGGACAAAAAAGTCATTCATCAGCTGAACCCTGGTGAACTGCTTGGAAGTTAACCTTGCTAACCATTACAACACTAAACCTGGACCCACATAAAAGGTCTAACAACAACTACCACCCACCCCCCCACCCTGTAACTTGCAACAAAAACCAACAAAAACAGCTATGAAAACCACAATGCATTCAATTCCGTGGATCTATAAGGCTGAACACACATCAAAGGATGTCTAAAAAAACCAAAACTTGCATCAAAACAAACAAAAACGCTTTGAAAATCCACATTCACCAAAAGATTTCATGAATTCATGGATCTGCAGACGGTCTACGTGGAATCCTGCCACGAATAACGTAATAACGTACCGTTTAAGTTAAGTTTAACGTGTCTACATAACCTGCCCACCTGGAAGGCAAAATTCTCTGTTATTCTGGCTGATCCGTGTTTGATAGAGGATAATTTATCAAACCTAGGCGCCAAATGTAAGGTCATGCAAGGAGAACGTAAGAAACCTACGTTTTACATACGTTGTACCTGGAAAACTTATGTTGTGCGTCCATCAAATATATATTTCAACAGGAGAGTAGCTAAATGAACAATGACAGTGTAAGTTAGTGATTTTAACCTATTTTCTTGTGCTGCTTCCATTCTAAAAACGTAATTACGAATTTGCTAGACTATCTGATTATGTGCACACAACGTTTGACTGGAATATTGATGTTTATTTTCAGGTATAAATGGTCTAAACATGTACCAAATGTTTGACCTGTGATCATATGATTGATTGACATTATGTATGGGACGAGTTGCACTTACCTCCAGCAGCACTTCCAACTACTGTAGAGGGTCTAGTCCTAAAATTAATAGCGGTCGCACGTGTTTTCGTTTGTAAACAAACTAACTAAGTCTTCAGTATAGTACCTAAAACAGTCGGTTTTCTTGCCATTGTGGTTGCTGAGTATACAATGGCATTTGTAAGGTACATTTTCTGAAAGGGCATGCGATTTTCACCATGCAAACCCATTTTGGTATCATTTTGAAATGAATGTATCTGAGGGCATCTTCTGACACACCGGTGGCCGATTTTGGCACTTTCTGAAGCACATGAATATATTCATTTTTAGTGAAAATCAATTTAAAAAGTTTCCACACCCGAGAAGTTGATCATTTTTAATATACGCTGGAATATATTGTGAGGAATCAGAAGGTCGTATGCTAGATGGGGGGGGCAAACTTATATCTATGTTAGCTGAAAGAGAAGCAGAGTAACACAAATGCCAATGTGGAGTGTATTTGCAAAGAGCGACCTGATTGTGGTTTCAAATTATTTTTAGGACTAGACCTTAGAGCATCATGCACCTGATATGATGCCGATCTAGTGGCTACATCATTGGAAACAGCCGCGCTGGCCAGCCCAGTGCTAACTGGAATCCGGTGAGATCAGAGATCAATGGCAACTGGGTGCACACCTCTCTCACTGTGCAGAGATGTACCAGCACCAGCAGCATAGATTGTATTCAACCTCACAGTGCTCACAACATGGTCACATTATTTAGGATGTACATGTACGCCATCATGTCTGTACCACGCATGACCAGCCGTAACCCTCCACACTTTACCCGTTTTGCAGCAATGTGCATCAGAGGATAGTCTGCAAGACGACAAAACCAGCCTATTTTAAGCAGAATTATCCTCGGGAATATGATGCATTCTTTCAAATCGTCCTGCTGCGACGATGGGCATCTCACGCATGCAGATCTCAATGGATTAGCAGGCAATCATCTTAATCACTCAGCCACCTCGTCATGGGGGGCCTATGATGATGCACGTAACCTTACTAATCCAGATAATCCACACGGGTGCATCTCACTGTCTGTATAGTCAAAACATACTTCAGTTATGCTTCACTACATTGCGAAAGCATTTTACAGAATGCTGCCAATGGAATCAAGCAAATATTCATAGGCCGCTGAGGATGTGTGTGCGTGTGTCTGTGTGCGCGTGCACGCTCGCGTGTGTGTATTTGTGTGTGGTGACGGGGTCGGGGCTTGAGGGGTGGGTATACGAACGTTGTATGTAAGGCCAGGGAAAGATATTGGGACATGTGGTATGGGACATGTGGGGTATGTGGGGAAGGTGTGTGTGTAATTCATGAATGAAATAGCAGTGGGAGATTTTTTTTTATCTCCCACGGCTATCTCCCACGGCTGAGATCGGACAAAATTAATGCGCAGAGTATAATTTGCATAAATTTACTATGAAACCGAACTGCTTTACTACAGCCAGCAATGCTATCTGTTAATATTTACTTCACGTGCTACTAATCCACCTGCTTGTACTGAAGTTGCCCTATATTTTTTTTACTGGTTTACTTGTGCAAGTTTTGACGATATGAAAACATTATAGAGTTTACATTATTTCACAAAAAGACATTATTATTGTTGATCTAATTGTTTCAAAAAGTCGGACTGTATCGTCTGATTGATTTGTTCTTCTGTCTATCATCCACCCTCAGCACAACTCATTTCTAATGTAATGCTTCTAAGCAGCACAACTCGTTTTGCGAGGTGTGGAGCTCATTATATGGAATGATCCACAACAACAAGTAAAATCTATAAAGGAATGTAAAGGCTTTATATAGTTTTACCGACTGTCTCCCAACCAATTGTGAATGCAATGTTTGCAACTTGAATGCTGACTTCAGATTACCGGTAGCTTAAACAATAGAACAATTAATTTTTGGAAGTATGTTTTTGGATTTTATTAACTATCTTTTTGTACATTATTTTTCTATAAAAAAATGCGAGTTTAAAATATGTCCTTTAGTAAATGAGTTAATGTGTATGTGTATCGCAGCATGCATAAAGTTTTACAAGTATTACACTGGGTAAAACAAAGCTAAATAAACACCAGCAGCACTGCCTGCTATAAAACCGTTTTACTCCCGCTAGAACTATGTTGCGTAAGAGCTTTCTGTGGTGGTGATTTAGCTATAGTCTGTTTACAAGTAGGTTGACGTGATGGTTTTGGACACTTGTTAATATCAATATGCGTAATACGTGGGAGAAATAGGGTATTGCATTTTGTTGGAGTGGGAGATAAGGAAATATCTCACCTCGTGGAGTTGTCACAGCTCCACGGGCATCTTACACTCCCAACCCATTCCCATCGCGATCATCGTTATAAACGTAGTTACTTTACATACGTGTACATTATGTGTACCATACGCGCAAACAAACCACTTCCAAGCATCACCAGCTCGCCGCCTGAGCAAAGCAGTACATTGCAGTCATCTACCTACTAGTCAAACCAGCTATGAGTGTGTAACACTTCCAAACTAGCCATGCATGATGTCCCATTCATTCTACTTATATGTATTATATAGTTTGACTAATGATATGTTCAATGTCTACTAGTGATGCACGTAGCGTGTGGCATTGCGTGATAAGCGAATGTGGTGTTCAGAGTTTTCCATGTAATTCTTTGGTGTTTGCTAACTTGATTAAATTAAAGTTAACTGTTGGGTCTGTTTTACATCCGCTAGGCCATTGCCTACTTCAATAAAAACTTATAATAGATATTGATATTATCGAATTCTACCAGTATCCCTCGAACGTTACTACCTGTATTTCCACATGGGATTGGAGTACGGATGTGCATATTCATACATTCATGGAGATTACTTTGTTTATTTCCTGCAGTGCTCTTGTTTCCTAACTTTTCCTCTTTGAATGTGATAATTTTGCAAAAGCTGAACATTGGTTGATTGTAATATCACCTACAATCTGTTACACCATGCACACAACAAAGCTGCGTATCGCCACGGCAATGTTCATTTGTGTGTTGAAGGTGAAACATGAGATTAGAAAACTTCAAAGAAAATCTAATGAAAACAAAGTTATTGCAAAGATCATTATGGGCACAAAAATGCATGTTGTGAATATTCATTTATTTAATAGAAAATTTACATAGAGTACAGACTCTGTAATAAGACCACCCGGAAGTGTGACATCAACTCGTCTGGCTCAACGATATAGTGTAGCGCCGTTGTGGCAGTTCGGGGTAGTCTCTTTGTTTAATAAAACTGGTCTAAGTATAGAGGTGGTTAGGAATGTGGTATGGGATACTGTTCTCAGCTAAAATTGAAATCATAGTTCATGTCCCACTTCGTACTTAATTGTAGCTCATTTCCCATTTCACCCTTTATTTTTATTTCATTTCCATCTTTCCGTGTAATATATAATGAGCATCGGCTTCTTTCCAGAGGATGTCTCTCTCTCTTTCTGATGTGCTCTTAAATTGAGGTCATACCAAATTCGAGTATTTGAGCTGAGTGATGCAGAGTTGGAGTAAAAGTTAAATTGTGGTAACACCTAACTAACACACCCACTGGAAGGGTTTCTGTCCCAAGTCTTCATCATTGTGACAATGTGTTAGAACACGAAGTGTTACAAACGTATTTCAACCAGCTTCTTTTAATCGAATAAATAAAATGATCGTATAGAGTTTTTTGTGAATGAAATGGAAAGAGTGAGTATCATATCTCGCAGCATCCAAATAAGGAATTAGAAGATGTAACTCACATGTAATAGGTTTCATTCATACTTTTGTACTGTAGTCACAACCACTTCACCTATTATCAAACGTTAAACATTTGTGGTATTCCAAAAATGACCCAATATTAACATTTCATACGACATGGTCAATATAAAATAACCAGATAGACACCACATGTATGTCAATATTTATCTTAAAATGCCTTAAGAATGGATTCAAGCAATCACATATTTCATCTGCCAATCTATTTTTGAAATTGTGCCCTGGCATAAGATGTATTTATAGAATACGCTCAGCAAAAATTTAGCCTAACTTTTTAGATCTATGCATACATCATTTTACCATTCATTATGCATATTGTCCTGAGAATCCATTTTTATCAGCAAAAGACGTGGCTTACCCTATATTTCAAACAACATATTAAGGTCAAGTCTTTTCCCGGCTCTCAACTACATATACATGATCTTTGTTCCCCTCTTGTCCACGACCTTTCTCCACTTGGACAATAAATACAAGTTTTTTAGGGGGATAGATGTATATTTTTTTGTTTTCAATTTTGTCATCAGACTATAAAGGCTTAACTTATGGAGAATATCCACTACACTAAGTCTCTGCATCTTTGCGCTTTATAAGCTGCCGTAGATCGCCTCTAAGCCGACACTGATGGGACGTGTGTGGATTGAGATGACAACATATGGCAGTAAGCTCAAGCTTATTCCAACCAAATCACACGTATGCTACGTTTCAGATTTGAGCCCCATATTTAATAACAAATGAATATTATTTCTACCTGACCTGTGTAAATGACATCAAAAGTGTAGACTTTTAAGATATAACTGTTTTCCGGTTCTAAAACGTTTGTCCTCATCAGAAACAAGCCATACCCACGTTTCTGATGAGGACATATGTTGTAGAACAGTAGAAGTATTATAGTAATATGAAAACTATACATACTACTGCTGTAGTGAGGACAATAAAAGCATGATCACTCTTGCCAGGTAGTTTATACAGCGATACTACTTATCTCGAATGTTCTGTTATCTCAAGTTAATTTTATGTCACCTCAACAACATAATGAACGTATTAGCGGCCTACCCCGAATATTTACTATCTTGAGCATATAGCCATAAATGCTTTGAGTTAACAAGTTTCTATAGTTTCTACTGTACAACGGTCTAAAGTGTCCAAACCCTTATTATATGGCTATATGTCATAATGCACTAGTAACTGTTCTTTTACGATGCAGTCGTGTCTAGGTCGCATAAGACTGTGTGTTCAGTAGAATAGGGAATGGCTGTTTTTTATTGTGCTGCCTCCCATCTGTATGCGTTAGCCACTGGAGCGTGCGACTCACGGCCCATCGACATGTCTATTAGCAGTAGGGCAAGACGACATTCAACATCACGCTGCCAGACACAATGGCATTATATCCTTTTCACAGTCGCATTGGGCATTATATAAGACCTCTCTGAACCCCACCCCCACACACACAATTTAAATGGAAAGAAACCCAACGCCACTGTCCTTGGTAAAAATAAATACCCTGGCAAATATATGGAAAAATAAAGAAAATTTAAAACTATGTAAAAATGTATTTGATATGTCTCTGACAACATGTTTATGACAACTAAGATAACTTACTGGTTTCTATTAAAATATGTGATGCAATGAAATGCGATGTGAGCTGATTTGTAGTACATTTATTTTGTTTCGATTGACACGCACTGTAACACATGGTGACTACTGTCAAAGTGGGGGCTCAAGTCTTGTTGTCGCTGCTGATTGGACTAGCCACATCACGTGACCAACCACGTGACATAGCACGTGACTAGAGGTTTCACTATTTCACAAACGATACAATATTTACAAACTATATACCATACATATACTTTAGAATGTTTAACTGGCTGGCATTCAACCACACGATCATTTATGATCTACATTGTATAGCTGAAAATACCTTGAATACGAATAGGGGATAAATAGATATTCGGCCGGACTTATAACAAATTAAATAGAGACATTGATGACTATGCATTCAACTGTAGGCTATGGCACTATAGAATGCAATGACAATAAATTACTTTCTAAACCATATGTAAATGTATACACTATCTTAAAGTAAACAAATTAGTATCCACTTTAAATCATAAGTAAACAATTGGCCACATGGTGCCATAAGTCACTGTTTTGAGAGTTTACTCTGTTTACAATCTGAATTTAGCTTTTCTAATGTTACAAACCACGCCCGTGATGGTGGCGGTTGTATTGGTATAATTATTCATGGCAAATGCTTACTGTCCATGGAAAATACATATTGAAACAATCCATTGTATAACTGATCCACCTTCAAAAGCAGAATATTTAGAAAAATATCCTGTTTCAAAATTGACCAAATTAATAATTTAGTAGGCTACAGTTTAATTTTGATGAACTGAACAATAAATGTCCATAAATGATAGTTATGAACTAGAAACGGGCACAACAAAAGATCAACGTGATTAACAGAGCTCATCACACTTTACATTAAACCGTAAATAATCATATACATACATATCAACTAGTATTGCACATACGTAGTGTGAAATGGTTCATAAAAGTGAAATAAAAGTCATCATCATCACAGGCTGATACATGTTTCAGGTGTTATTGCTTATTTATTTTTTGGTGCATATGTGTTGACATGTGTTTGCAAATGATATAAAGCAGCAGTCAGCAAAAGCTGCACAAATCAAGAGCATTATTAACATACATGTACTATACAAATTAAGTTCAGCAGGATAGCCTGAAACATGTAACTCATTGAGATGTTGATTACTGGAATAGAACTTCAGCAATACATTTACAAAATGCGCACGGGATAAAAACTTTAAATATTCAATCAGATATCGAAAAAATAACACAAACCAATTCCAAGACGATGGTTTAAATCACAATTATCATTTTATGTTGATACGATTCTGTAATATAACATATCAACACCATGATTATCAAGGCCGTAGATTTACAATGAAATTGGATATTTCACAATTATTGTGGACTGTTAAAAAGGCAGCAGTGTTCTATATAATAAGTCATTCAAACACGGGAGCAACACACAACCATTTCAGTCACACCACCAGGTTAATACTTAGCCTCTTCAAATATATTTTTGATACTTTTAATGTTATTTGACTGTGATTTAAAGGCATTTACACGTGTGCAAGCATATTTTGTCAGTAAAGACCAGTGCATCATTATTACCTGCTACTTTCCAATGGCACGTCTCCGGTTTTATACTGTATGCCAGTGAATACTAAAATGTTGCAATTATTGAAAGTATATTATCACGTGACATCACCCAATGATGAAATAAATAATGAGAATGTATTAGTATGCTTCTAATATGCATTGTATAATAGGGAACTACTGCCAACAATACATGAAAAATTAAGGGCGTTGTTAAAAGTTTCCAATGCTTTCTCTACAGCAACACTCCCACACATTCACCCAAGAACCTTCATAGTTCACATTATCAGGAATTTACAATATCTTATGTACTTATGGAACAGGTATCTATCCATTATAATATAGAGTCTCTTGACGTACAAAATGTACAAAGACTCTTTTGTATATACATGGTATTCTTTTAGAATTACACTAACAATTCAAATAGTGTTATAAAAGGTATTGCTTTATATGTGTGTCCATTCACATTCTCTTTATATACACTCTCCTCCGTATTGATTTGTCAACTCATCTTCTTACTCATTATCAATGTATCCTAATAATCACCACCGTAAATGACCACCGTAAATCACCACCGTAAAAGTGACAACTCTGTCCCCAGACACTGATTTGAAAAGTTCCGTCTTCTATTGGTCCCTCACGATTGCTGACAAAGAGTCCTTCTTTGCAGGCTGTAACTGTAGTTATGTAGCGAACAAGTCAAATGATTTACCCAACAGGGAACTAACTAGTCAAAGCACATTTATAGATTTCAGTCTTTTAACACACTGTTACACATTCATTTTTTCACTTCGACCGTTTTCCACCAGCCATTGATTTGTTTCGTGCACTGCGAGAAAGCTACCGTATTTTAGAGTTTCCTCAATATAAAAATTCTCCTATTCATCACCAGTGTCATCATCAGAACAACTTCTTACTTGCAAAGTGCTTTCAACTGTATCCTCTTGGTATACACGATTCTGTTAAATATAAGTCTCTGAAATAGTCTTTCGAAGCTCATTTCATGCCTCACTCCCCGGTCAAATTTCCTGTATTTGCCGGCCCATCAGGGCATGTGTTGCAAAGGGCTACACAGTCGCCCTTCCCAAACTCCTACCCTCATACCAACCAGGAGGCAGGCACTCTTTAGATGTCCCATGGTCAGAAGTCTTCTATTAGATGATGCCAATGCCCACTTTTAGACTTAAGTAGTCCACTGCATTGCCTCCCTTCCTCTCACTGTCCTCACACCCCCAGCGACGGTGCCTCTGGACTTACACCCCGGTGCCGGTGCCTCTGTTCTCACACCCCAGTGACGGTGCCCGTGTCTCTGGTGCCGGCTGGACATGTGACCACATGGTGGTGCGCTGTGGCCGCCGCCTCGCCGTTGCTGGAGCTGACGTGCAGCGCCTTGAGCTTCATCCAGCCGGGGCGCTGCTTGGGACAGCAGCCGCAGAAGACGGCGGTGAACGTGTCGCGGAACTGGCGGCTCATCGTGCAGTACAGCACAAAGTTGATGCTGTTGTTGAGGAGAGCGCCGAAGTCAAGGAGGTCACCCAGCGGCCAGTACACCTGCAACAAATGCACAAAAAGATCGTGTCAGACCCAAGTTATTGGCAATTTGCAAAATTATAAGGGTAATGGTATGTTTTAGTGTTGACGCTCATTTGTGCAGGTAAAGATAGCACCCGTGCATGGATGTAGACAGGGTGGTCTCAACACTAAAGCATGCAATCATCCTTATAATCTCCAAGGTAACACTTACGCTTTCCGTCATAATTGGATGCTCGCGGTGGGGAAACAATTTTATTAGATAGTAATGTCTAAATGAATATTGGTTCAGTGAATCTAGCAATAAGACAACTTCATAATGTTACAATATCTTTAAGCAATCCAAATCACGCTTCAAGCGTCAAAATTCAGTTTGAATCTAACTACAGGTGCTGCTCAATTGTCAACTCTTCCTCATTTTGCTACACCTGTAGGCCATCCTCATTGGTAAAAAGCCCTGTACAGTTCCCGGTTGTCTCCAAGAGATTACAAGCGGGTATAATTTAAAGAGACCATATGGAAAGAATGTTTATACATAATACTAGTATATGTGTACCTTTCAAACATTGACTGCACATGGTCTGACTTTAACCCACAAAAAACAGACTGCTTATTACCCATAGAAGACCTGGATGAAGAAGCCACAGAGCGTGCAAACTTAGAGGTAAGACAACTTCAAAATGCTACAAGACGTTCATGCATCCTAACATAGCAAGTACAGACCTGCTCGTAGAAGCCGGGGATGAAGATATTGCAGAGCGTGAGCACACCCTGGGGCAGCTCGCTGAGCAGGAAGAGCCCCACCACGGCCAGCAGCATGCCCGTCGTGCGGTTGTGCTCGCGTGCCCGGTCGGACTCGTCCTTCTTGCCCTGTGACTTCAGCTTGAGGCGCCGCTGGGCAGCCTGCAATGGGAGCAGAAGAGAATGTTATTAGAGTGACTCCTAAAGTTCGTAACATTACGTAACGTTCCATTACGTTCTGTAGCGTTCCCGTAACGTTTTGTGAAGTTATGTAACGTTCATGTAACGTTCTGTGACGTTTCGTATCGTTCTGTGTGAATATTGATACACAGCAGGTCCTCTATAAAACGACCACCTACATAATAACACCATTTTGACATGCCCCAAGCCTTCATAATATATCACCATGAACCTCCGCACAAAAACCCCGTGTATATTGGGAGGACCTGAGGCTTTGTGTTTGAAAAGAGATGTTCAACTTGTGCATACCACATTTCATTACAGTCTCATGCAGATTATTCTGGCGAGGGAACATGGAATTTCTACATATCACCAGAGAAGATAAATTTATTATGAGTTCTGATTTAGGCAATACAATGAGAATTGCATATACATATTTTTGATTCAGAAATTAATATAGTACAGCATAACATATACATGTAAGTAAATGATATTAATGTGGTATCAATGGCGAGTTAGTCGCTGTATTGAGATTGTATTATGATGTGTTATAAGAATGACTCCTTCTTTCTTATCAATGATTAATGATCAATGATTACACTAAACATTTATAAACCTGGCTGTGAGAGTTGCGTTATTGCCTTTTAATTTTAAACATTGCTTATATATTCTCGGACTGGATACAATTACAAACAGGGGCAATACATTATGTAATTTGGTCATAATGATATACACAATTTAGCTGTAAGGCCATCACTGTCACATCAACAAGCTTCTAGGAGCATGTGAACCTCTAATCAACTCTCCTATTGCCAATCAGCATCCCAGCTGGGACATGACCTCGATGATTATGATGACCAGAAGGTATGTAAACAATATCAAGTATTAACTATATGCATTCTACCTAACCTTTGAACGAAGTGATACACCTACGATCTTGTATTGTATAGCGTTCTGTACCACAACACACGTTGTTAGTAATGTCTTATAGCAATATTATTACGAATCATGCACTGGCAGATCCAGGTTTTTGGAAAAGGGGTGGGAGGAGCCAACAGCCACCCATGCACACGATTTCATGCGTTTCGTAAACGCGAAGTCTCGCTGAGATGCAAATTTTCTAACAATATTGTTACAGAGCATGTACTGATAGATACAGGTTTTTGAACGGGGTAGGAAGGCAACCACAGGATCTCATACACTTTGCAGGCGCAAAGATTCGCAAAGATTAAAAACAAAACTCCATAAAAATAGATTTTTTTGAATCAGAGGAGGACCCCCACCACCTCCCTGCCTGCCTGGATCTGCCTGGATCTAACACGCACCTGGTGCATGGCGATGATGAGCAGCACGGTGAGGATGGTGAGCAGCGCGCATGGCACCAGCTTGAACACGAACGTGTGGATCCAGAAGTTAAGTTTCTTGATGTACGGGTCCGAGATGGCCGTCTCCTTGAAGTCGTAGTACGTGGTGGCCGTCGTGTTCTGGGCCGTGCCTGTGGGCGGAATGAGAGGAAGGTGTGTTAGTCATGTAGTGGTAACATTACGCATTGTTGGTGTGTGCAGCGTGAAGGCACATCAGACATGTGTGTGGTAGATGACATGTTCCGGGTCATGTTAATAACACGGCAGGATACTTTCAGCTTGGTGTGCTTGTGACAACTATTTACCTACACCTTAGCTGGTTTTGACAACATGACTGTATATTGTTGGTCTCGTTTTACTCGAACGTCGAGGTATCCGAAAGTTCGAGTTATCAGAAAGAGCAATGGTGTGCACGTACATGTACACATGCACTAGTAACAAGATGAAAAGTTATTATTTGCTCGAGTTATGCATAAACTCGAGTCATCATATTTCGAAATAGACTGGTTCTACTGCATTATCACTTCTGACTGGCATGGAATCGACTAACGTGTCCTCGCCCAATGCGCTATGTACTGTATACATGTTACGAAAACAATACCATTCACGTAATTACAACATATACATACACATGTAAGTAGAGCACATACATTTTTACCCTATACAGTAAAACGGTAGTATCTCGGTATTGCTTGCCTCAACGTTTTGTTACACTAACGTAAGTTTCACAGTTAACTGTCGTTTTTACAGATTGGAGATATAACCAGCTTCGTTTGTAATAAGCATTAATGAACATTGTACATGTACATTGTACATTTACACTACAATTTATAAATAAATACGGTATATAACCATAACACTTATAAACGTTATGAAAACCTTTTGTTGGGTTCTTGGGCACGTACCATTGGGAAGGTCGGGGAAGTAGTAGTTGGGCTTGACGCCGGTGCACATGTAGTTGGGGACGCAGATGACGGTGGTGGAGAGACACACGGCGATCACGCACAGGCGCGCGCGCTCCAGGCTGCACAGCTGCTGGCCTGCAAAGGTGAAGGAACCTTGTCACAACTCGATGGCATTTACACAGTGTACCAGCCCCCGGGTGAATATACACTGTATCAACTCCCCGGGGAGTCTACTGTGTTCCAGCTCCCTGATGAGCACGCAGTGTATCCACTACCTGGGAAACGTACGATGAACAGAGAGACTGTGATAACTCCAGGTTACACAGCTCATGGCTTGCTATGGTGATTGAACACTGTCACAACTCCCTGGTACGTAGACAGTGTGCCATACCCCTGGTGAATATACAATGTACCAAGTCCCTGGTTAGTTTACTGTGTTCCAGCTCCCTAGTGAGCAAACAATGTATCCACTACCTGGGGATAATACAATGAAGATAGAGAGAGACTGGGATAACTTCAGGCTGCACTGCTGATGGCTTGCAATGGTGATTGGACGGGGTAACAACTCTCTGGTCAGTACACAGTGTACCCACTCTTAATGTGCTGACGCTTATGAATGCTTAAGATATATATAAACACCCTGGTGAGCATATAGTGTATACGCTTCACACCCATGATGCTGTCGTCCTTCCGTTGACTGACCCGGCATTGTTGCACAAGAATGCATTCATATTGTTCCACCAGATGTTTGAAAAGATACATAAAGTTAATTGTTCAGCGAATATGACCAAAAGACAACTAGCTACACGTTCAGCTTTTTTACACTGACAGGTGACCGTATAGTAGGGTGCATTACATACACATATTTTCAATGCTGCTGAAAATGGAAACTTGTAGGTAATAACACAATATTCAACCATACACAAAAGACAATCTATCACCCATATGTCCCGATAACGTAACAACGCGACGCTTCCCTCCCTTCTCAACAGCACCAAAGATGTGTTTAAATAATCCAAAACAAACTACTATCAATTACAGCTTGATCTTTGACTTGCCTTTCATGTGACACTCTCTATCGACCACGTCTCATACAGAGCTGATTAATTGCTGTATTCAATAGCACGTGGGCAAGAATCATGCCATATTGAGTGGGATGAATTAATGTAATCAAACCTCAGGGTTATCAACAGGCAATGTCGTTCACAATGACAAGTTAGCACACCATTGAAACACAATCTTTCAAGAATGTTTATGCATTTTAACTATGTTTCTTTTTGTTGCTAATGAATTTCGATGATGTATGTTTAGTACTGCTTGTTTATTCTACATTTCATATCAATTAGTTTATGAAATTAAATCACATGTGGCACAGTGGCCCCAAGTTCTAAAATTTCCAGAGCATTTAACCAAATGTATTCTGCATCGTTATGGATATTACAAACGCATCCAATCGTTTGGGTAGCATCCTCTGAAGATAATAGTAACAATAGTAGCCATGTAAGAATGATGAACAGTTATTGCACAACTCAAATATTCTTTGCATAACATCATGTCATCTACACACAATTTAATGTAACATCATACGCCAACACTATTGAACAGATATATGTTTGTCATTGAACCAATTTGTTCATTGGGATGTCCCGGACATGACTATAACGTGCCACCATCGCAGAATTGGGACCAACCCCTCCGTTTCAGCCATTTTCAAAATGGCCGCCATGAAATGGAGATAGTATTATAAAATCTGATCTAGTCCACCTAGAGCCATGATCTTGGTGTCTAAAGCCATGTTTTTGAGCATGGCCAGTGTGATGGTGTACATGAAATTTGTCTCAGATATGGCGGCCATCTTGAATTTTCAAAATGGCCGCCATGGAATGGAAATAGTGTCGTAAAATCTATTCTAGTCCACCTAGAGCCATGATCTTGGTGTCTAAACCCATGTTTTTGAGCATGGCCAGTGTGATGGTGTACATGAAATTTGTCTCAGATATGGCGGCCATCTTGAATTTTCACAATGGCCGCCATGGAATGGGAATAGTGTCGTAAAATCTGTTGTAGTCCACCTAGAGCCATGATCTTGGTGTCTAAACCCACGTTTTTGAGCATGACCAGTGTGACTGTGCACCCAGATTTCATCTCGGGACATGGCAGTCATGAATTTGCCAAGTCACTGCTGTTGAATAAAAACGCTGCAGCAGCAAAATGCTTAACAATTTGTGTTTTACATAACATATTCAGTGTTTATGTGAACTGACAGATAATCAGATTGAAATATTGCGCTATTAGTACACAATAATTATACCACAAGACTTGAATCAATATGACACTAAAAATAAAAATGTATTTATGAAAATGGCTACAATCTAAATGAAATCTATTTCTTTGTAAGTTTAAGCATGTTAAACATGACTAGCTATTAGAGTTTACAGTCCTATGCTATAGGAAAGTTCAAATGATATGCATTTATGTAGTAGTGTACTCTAAGAGAAGGATAGTCGTTTCAACTAAGTAGTAAATCCTAGTATTCATCTTCACTCTCAGTTTCAGTTAGCATGTCATCCTCAACTGGATTATCCTCTTGCTCCTCATCTTCATCAATATCATCTTCATTGTCTGTGTCAGAAGCGTCCACCTCAGTTGCAACAGTATCTGGTACTACAGGACTTTCAAATCAAAGTGGCTTGATAACCCCATCTTCGAGTTTCCATCCATGACCTTCTGTTGGCTTTGATGCATTCTGAATTGCAATGTGAGATCTATTCCAAATGGCAACCTGGTAGTTTGCTCGGTGTATGTGTTGAACAAGGGACTTCTTGCAGGGAGGCAATAAGCTGAGATCAACGTTTCTGTTGATGTCAATCTTCCCATCTCGGCCACCACTTTTTTTCTCAGGATTGTGTATCTCAAATGGTCAACATTGGTGTCATTTTTTCTGCCATACATTGCACATGTGAATGCCTCAAGTTCATTTTCAAGGGTATTAGAAACATCCCAGTGGTCACCTAGGGCACCTAGAATCTTCTGGTATTTCTCTGTTTTCTCAAGTAGTTTTATTTGTCGCACTTTGCCTTTGCCTTTGAAAGCACTGGTAGAATTACAATGTGTAAAGGCATGGAGTCCAAGAAGTGCTGTGCACATCTGTTGTCCCAGTTCACTGGTCAGCTCAGATACATTCAAAAGGCGCCTACGGTTTCGAGAGCCAGTGTCAGAGAATTTTAATGTCCAACGTCAATGTATAATGCAATGCAATGAAGAAAACGTCTGTGTGAGGTGATCGTATTCTGACTGTGGCATATCCTAGAACCTGAGCATGCATACAGTATAGAATAATCCTGAGTATCTGAGCTGACCAGTGAACTGGGACAACAGATGTGCACAGCACTTCTTGGACTCCATGCCTTTACACATTGTGATTCTACCAGTGCTTTCAAAGGCAAAGGCAAAGTGTGACAAATAAAACTACATGAGAAAACAGAGAAATACCAGAAGATTCTAGGTGCCCTAGGTGACCACTGGGATGTTTCTGAAACTCTTGAAAAGAACTTGAGGCATTCACATGTGCAATGTATGGCAGAAAAGATGACACCAATGTTGACCATTTGAGATACCCAATGCCGAGAGAAAAATGTGATCGAGTCGGGATGATTGACATCAACAGAAACGTTGATCTCAGCTTATTGCCTCCCTGCAAGAAGTCCCTTGTTCAACACATACACCGAGCAAACTACCAGGTCGCCATTTGGAAGAGATCTCACATTGCAATTCAGAATACACCAAAGCCAAGAGAAGGTCATGGATGGAAACTCGAAGATGGGGTTATCAAGCCAAATTGGTTTTAAAGTCCTGTAGTCCCAGATACTGTTGCAACTGAGGTGGACGCTTCTGACACAGACAATGAAGATGATATTGATGAAAATGAAGAGCAAGAGGATAATCCAGTTGAGGATGACATGCTAACTGAAACTGAGAGTGAAGATGAATACTAGGATTTACTACTTAGTTGAAACGACTATCCTTCTCTTAGAGTACACTACTACATAAATGCATATCATTTGAACTTTCCTATAACATAGGACTGTAAACTCTAATAGCTAGTCATGTTTAACATGCTTAAACTTACAAAGAAATAGATTTCATTTAGATTGTAGCCATTTTCATAAATAGATTTTTATCTTTAGTGTCATATTGATTCAAGTCTTGTGGTATAATTATTGTGTACTAATATAAATAGCGCGATATTTCAATCTGATTATCTGTCAGTTCACATAAACACTGAAGACGTTATGTAAAAAACACAAGCTGTTAATTATAAGCATTTTGTTCTGCTGCAATGTTTTTATTCAACAGCAATGATTTGGTAAATTCATGACTGCCATGTCCCGAGATGAAATCTGGGTGCACAGTCACACTGGCCTTGCTCAAAAACACTGGGTTTTAGACACCAAGATCATGGCTCTAGGTGGATTAGAACAGATTTTACTATACTATTTCCATTTCATGGCAGCTATTTTGAAAATTCAAGATGACCACCATATCTGAGACAAATTTCATGTACACCATCACACTGGCCATGCTCAAAAACATGGGTTTAGACACCAAGATCATGGCTCTAGGTGGACTAGAACAGATTTTATGACAGTATTTCCATTCCATGGCGGCCATTTTGAACTGAGACAAATTTCATGTACACCATCACACTGGCCATGTGCAAAAACATGGGTTTAGACACCAAGATCATGGCTCTAGGTGGACTAGAACAGATTTTACGACAGTATTTCCATTCCATGGCGGCCATTTTGAAAATTCAAGATGGCCGCCATATCTCAAACAAGTTTCATGTACACCATCACACTGTCCATGCTCAAAAACATGGGTTTAGACACCAAGATCATGGTTCTAGGTGGACTAGATCAGATTTTATAATACTATCTCCATTTCATGGCGGCCATTTTGAAAATGGCTGAAACGGAGGGGTTGGTCCCAATTCTGCGATGGTGGCACGTTATAGTCATGTCCGGGACATCCCACTGAACAAATTGGTAATGGGAGTCATGTGGGAAAAGAAAATTGTAGTGTCAAGAATATGGTATAGGGATGTTTTGATATAATACACATTGGTGTGCCTGGGTGAAGATGTTAAAATGGAGATATGTGTAAGATGGTTAGTTTAGATGGTTTAAGTAGATGATATAAACAGGACATTTTTAACTTTCATGTAATATATTTCAGATTTTTTATGAGGAGTCTATGAACTTGAAATTTGAATAAAATTGAAACCACTTTTATGTTTAGACGATATACATGTAGCAGTAAAAATACACATACTGTGAACCCATATGCTACATACCTGATTAACAGAACCTTAAAACAGAGTAGATTATTGCCCTACATATGTTACACCATTCAATGCAGTGGCAGCGATGTACATATACATGTAGGTCGATTGCTTGTTGGATTGTGGCACTG
Organism: Streblospio benedicti; assembly: GCA_019095985.1. Lineage (NCBI taxonomy): Eukaryota > Metazoa > Annelida > Polychaeta > Spionida > Spionidae > Streblospio > Streblospio benedicti. The sequence continues at coordinate 740,315 of CM032668.1, forward strand.
ACACCTACAATATCATCTGTTATTATGATTTACATACATCTCGGCATCTGGTGACTTTATCATTGACCTCTATTGGAATATTGACTATCAATTCTGCTATGTTTTTTTTTATGTGTGACACATTTAAAAATTGCATGGCGTTTTGATGATCATGTTCAGGCCACATGACTGATACTGGTGCCACGCTGATATACAATGAACGCGCCATGCTGAGTTACTTACATGTTTTTCTAATAAAGGACATGTCATTTAATTAATTTTCATATTTCTATATTAATTTATTTTGTTGTGTGAAGAGGGCGGGAGAGGGCGCACGAGTTAATGGATACTGAGCTGAAGCATTGTTCTTTACACTTAGTCTGTGTACAATGCCTGATATGTAGATTCTAAAAATAGATTTCAAGTCTTTTAACGCTCCATAGTATTGCTTCTGGCACCATCGTGCCACTATCGATTGCGATCTTTCCAAATTAAGTTATATTGTATATAAATACAGACAGAAAGTCTGGATAACCATTGCCTCTATATAATGTCAAATGAAACGTTAAAAGTGGTCATTGATTGACTCAATTATGATGTGTATGGTTGATTTCAAACTCATATCATCTTCTCAGCTGATGTTTGATTATTTTGAGCCCAGCAAAATCTTTAAAGCTCCCTTGAAAAGTTCATATTACTAAGCACCCAACACTTAACTCACCCACACACTTCAAACCCCATAAGACCTATTGAGCCGTCTTGTACAAACAGTATCATCACTCGCAGACAGCAAGTCTGCATCTATAGCGCATTCTATAGATTATATCATCATATACATAAGCATACAGATTGGATTGCCTCTGTGTCTCATGCATACAGACGCCAAAGTCGCATCATCAGCACTATGCGTCAATATATGGACCGTGAGAAAAGGTCAGTTACCAATAGCCACGCTCATATCCACACACTGGTCCTGGTACCATATAGAACGCTTATCGTCTGATTGGCCAGTGGGACATTCATGTCAGCATACCTCCCAAACTGGGACACCTTGCAATCAGGGACACTTTTTCCCCTCTTAGGTTGATACGCGTCACTACCGGTGCAATGTACTAGACTTGTTTTCACTTGAGCTACAGGACATTTCTCTAACGTAGCCACTGTCTATTTAATCTCATTAGCGGCCCTTCTGATGACCATTGAGTGTACACTTACATTGGTAAGTGTGACAAGATATATGCACACTATGCACGCCCCTGCCTTAACTGATATGTTGTGAATCTAGGCATTCAAAATGATGTATGTGATAGATAATGGATCTATATTTAAAGGTATAGTATAGTGAACACCTGTATGTTGATTGCTGTATACTCAGACACAAAACAGCTCTTGTCAACGTAGAGACTCTGGCGACATGTCACTGATGATATGTGAGGGGCTAGAAACATGGGTACCAGTGAACATGTAGGTTGGTTGGTTGTTGGTTTGCTTCAATTACACCTACTGTATCATCTACTTTTATGAGGCACACATATCTCAGCATCTGGTGGTTTTATCATAGACATCTATTGAAATATTGACTAGCATTTCTGCTGTGTTTTTATGTGACATTGATTAAAGTGCATATTTGATGATCATGTCCAGGTTAATATGTATTTAAATATATCTGATGACGTACTCAGCACCAATGTGGCATTGTATCTATTGTACCTTGTGTTTAATCATTATAGTACATGATTTGCATAACATGTGAACACCCGTATGTGGATTGCTGTCTCTTGGGACACTAAACAGCTCTTGTCATTATAGAGACAATGGGGACATGTCAGTGATGATGTGTGGGAGGACTGAAACAAGGGAAGCTTGCTAAAGCTTTTGCCAATGGCTCAGTTGATATCCATAACAGAATATTCATAGAACAGGCATTTAATAGAAGATCGGTGCTTGGATATACACACCATAAGACTGGCTAATGTATTGTTAAAACTCATGATTAGTAGACATTTTCAAAGTATGTGTTCCTGTATCATGAGGAAAACATCATAAAATGCTATGTCAACACAATAGAACATTAGCTACATGTATACAGATAATCATACGGTAACACACATACGTGTACATGTATGATCAATTGCCATTGGTGACAATCTAGTAAATGGCGTCTGTGGAATCAATTTGCACTTCTGCCACATCGCTCCAGGTAGCAGGTTACACAAAACAAAATATAAAAGAACCTCTTCATCAAGACCATGGCATCAAGTGGTAGATAGAGAGGTGGTCTTTTTGTAGGTTCCCAAATCTCTGTTCAATACTGATACATGTAGGTGGTTCCATTAGAAAGGTGGTCTTATTTCGAACTGCTATTCGAACATTGGTCTCCATACGTTCCCCGATTGATGTAAGCTCGGTGCACACATATACATTTACAATCTATATGGAGAGACGCATAAACCTGAAAAATAGGACAATACATTGTATAGCCTACGCGTCCCCGATGGATATGATGCATTGCGACACTAAGTCAAATGTGACAGCTGTAGAACCATTTTTATCTGTTGACATAAAGTCTGTCCAAACTATACAGACATACGCTGATGTATCGACATCCCACTGGCATGAAAAAGCCATAAGCAGTCAGAGATCCCACTTGAAGGACCGTCTTATACAGATATTGATTTAACAAGTGTTTTACTTTTGTGGAACATACACACCTAACGTCAATAGCCAAAAGGCCACACGTGTGTGATTGACACTTCGTTCGGGTAAATCAGACTTCAGCATGCTCAATTTTACGATTGACACTCCAATCTCGTGATCAAGTCCTACATTTTACTATAGGATGTCTTGATTGAATAATGTAAACTAGACATGTAAAACCAGAGCAAATGGTGTCTCAATCAATGGAGACCATATGTGCATCTTTTGTTAACAGAGCTGTCATTTAATCTTTGAGCCATATCAATGGACGATGTCAATGGAAATGGTATTGACCCTCTGAACAACCGGTAGAGTATATCGGAGGAATAAATTATACATAGTAAGGACACAGCCAAATCTTAAAAGGCAAAGAGATTAAACTTGGTCATTTCAGGTCAGTATTGCGCTTTAAGCAGCATGGCGAACAAAATACCGGCCATAGGCAATTGCGACGTCAGTATTAAATGATCGTGAAAGTATGAATGATACAATAAAAAGTGTTTATTCAAATTCTGTTCTATTGTGAAAGAATTTGCTGAATGGCAATTTTATGTATGTTTTGGGCTGTTCGGAGACCGATATGCGTAGGTGTAAGTGTAGTACAGCGACTGAAACAACATTTTAACAACCCCAGAACTAAACCTCGAATTGGAAACACCTATGCTCGCAACTAGTCTTTCGAAAGGCCGGTGTCAAATGGTTTTGTGTAAAAGATTATATTATCATGCCAGTTTAGAATAAGCCACGAGCAAATAGGAAAGATGTAGTCCATATGTAGCCAGTGTGGCCGGTAGTCTGCATCCTACGGGCTGGGTTTTGTCGTATAGCTGAAGAGCAAATGAGAATTTAAAAACTTCTAATCGTAATAGATATACATGTACATACATGTATCACAGGCTGTGCTGTTATACATATTATATTATCAAGGTGCAAAATTATCGCATAGTATAATTTCACCATTCCTTCATTCAGTTATTATTTCCATATTGACTACAATGTATTTCATATTGGTACCGTCCTTTATTGGCTTGTTGACAGTTCAAGAGGTTTTAGGCCAAGTTTTTTTTAAACAGCAACAGCACAAAATTTAATTAATAAATTATTTTCTTTATTAATAACAACACTAATGTTTATTATTATCAAGTGTAACAAGGTGTTCTGCTGTGGACATCTCCACCCGGTTACATACATTTCAACTGTTAGTGCTGTTGGTCACACCTCTGAGAACAGGCAGTGATGAGAGACCAACGTCACGTACTGAGCATAAGATTTATGTGATAGGTCTCATTAATGGGCGCTGCATATAACAGCACCATTGCTCGACATCATATCCCAAACCGATTACTCTGCGTTATGGATTTCTGATAATCCCTATAGATTGTCAAGTTAATGCATATTCCAAAGCACGTGCACAATGATGACATCATCTACATAGTCAACATTGCCAACTTGCATTCTAGCAATGATCGTAGCATTCCTTTACAGTTCATCTTTCAATTATTTTGATTCTGCGTAAACCATTGGATGCATGGCCCCAAAACAAGAAAAAAGACAAAAAGCAGATACCTCTTGTGTTCAGTGGGGTCGGCTTATGTAACAGTTTATCCGCCCTGTGACGACAGAAACTTACATAGCTTTGGCCGGAAAGGAACTGTGACCGCAGGTTTGACCACATCCACACTGCTATCATATATAGCCACAGAAGAAATTTACTGCAATTCTACCCCAAAATTACGAATATTGTGATACCTTCATTACAACACTTCAGAGCTCTAAAAGTCTTATATTATCTGCACGAGTGTGAGACATCGCATAGTTTAAGGACATATACCTAAATATTACTGTTATTTGATATTAAATCCGCTTTTCACACAGGCGATTGTATGCAAATCTGTGCGACGCATTTATACGATTTTGGGCAGGTTCTCTACATGGGCGTAATGAGGCTACATTGAACGTAGTAAAAACGCTTGCTACTTTGAGTTGTTGAGTCAAAAAAGTGTTACTTATATGTGCGAATGTTCTGCGATCCGTAGACGCTGCATAACTATTTGTAACGAGCCAATACTAACCAGTATATTCGTCAACAAAATTTGAACATGTTCAAAATTTTCCGGCGAATTTCCCAGTTCGCCAGTACACGTACATGTAGAGCTACGTAGGTCGAATTCGCTAATGTGTAAAAGCAGGCTTATTAACACTTTATTCAAACAATGTTCAGCAATAGCTAAAATGTGATCACACCTTCTCCAATCTACTTCTTGACATGCCAGTATCTAGCATCCGGTTCATTATTTCTCGATTTCTGTGTTTCAAGGACCATGGCTATGGCACTACTATAGATTTCTGATAGACGCTATAGATTGTCCACTTATGAATATTGGCCCTCATGCGCACAATGATTAGGGCATCAATACAACAAATAGCCGACCCAGAGTCCTGGGCACAGACAGGTGCAGATGGCAGGAAATTAGTAGTCAATAAACATCAGTGACATTGATAATGTAATTTGATTTGTTTGATTTGTGTGCCTGCCTCTCTGGTTAGTTAGTTTCTTGACTGCATTGCTGCTTCTTTGATTGGTTTAGTACTCACGTAGATGAGCTGGGACAACTGCTAGTCTGAGATTGAGTCCCAATAGAGCTACTGGATACAGTCAAATGGAAGACTACATTCTCCTATATGTTGATGAATGATAACTGTTTCAGGTGGAACTTGCTATATAGATAAATGATATAGTAGAAATACAGAGGGACCTGGAACTCAATAAGGGATTGTGTCGCACATCTATGTGCTCTAAAATCATGTTAGATAAGTAGGAAATTCCAGAATTGCAACTCTCCACCAAAACAAGTCCCAATGCGCCAATCAGCCAACAATCACACCGCGAACTTGCAGGCCATTAACTCATTACGGGGTGTAATGTGATCATCACGAGCCGTTGTCACGCCAATTACCGCTCTACTGGGCGGTGCTTGAGGGAGGCCTTGGTGGGACGCAGGCTAACACCGATCCAGGCTGGAGGAGGCAACAGTGATGGAGCTAGGGTTCATCGTTGGCCATTGCGAGCAATGCATGGGGACCTGACATTCTAATGCAAATAAGAATGGACCCCCCCCCCCATTCCCCCGAATGATATTGACGCATTGCGAGGATGGGCAGTGCCGGATTGCCGGATAACGTATGGAGTGGTACGATGCTTTAATTGTGCTGTTTCTGAACTGTTATCCACAAGGTCGTGGTGGTGTCGGAAACTGGCGCTATGCAATGAAATCACATAAAAAACAGGCTCTCAACATCAACCATCGCACAATAAAACCCGCAATCAACATCCCGCGATAAGTAGCATGCGAAAGCGCAATTATTGCCATTGTGCCTAGCGTGTTAAACACTTGACTCACAAGGCAGGAGGTGTTATAGAAACTGGCACTTTGAAATCAAACCTCACACAACACACTCGTATATTACATCAGTCCTATAATGGGCAATTAATCACAGATCCGGCGCACAATCACGCACTTCTGGGGCTGTGTTTAAGGGGTTAACTAGTTCAGTACACTTCTTAGAGTTTAAATACGCTTCAAAACAAGTTAATTAGGTTTCAGAGTTTATTGTTGAATCGGCTTTGGGTACCTGGATGCTGTACACGGTCAGTTCCATGGAAGGTTTTATATGCGCATCCTATTTATGGTAGTTAGCGTGGGCAGAAACACTCACTCTTGTGATGTTTGTATCATTTCTATGTGTTTTTGTTAAAGACGTTGTCCTTCATAATCACTGCTTACAGGCAAGCAATTATGATGCAAAGCAAGTTGAGGGGAATCGTTTGTGTCAACATAGAATCTATCAAAAGTCAATTTACCTCGGCAATCAGGGGCGAGATTAAAATTCCTAGACTTGGTAATTGATCATTGATATAAGAATCAATGATGCTTGCGTGTCAAAGGAAAAGTCCAAGTATCACGATCACCATAATGATGATCATATTGTCGGTTTAGGAGAATGTCTAGTTCACATATGCCATTTCAGCCACTGGGTAACAACACTGGAATCAAGATAGATCTAGATCGACGAAGAGGTTATTCACACTCCAAACTGATATAATGACACACACTAATGTCACATGCATATCTGTTCTTGTTGCCGCCCACTTACGCCCGAGATCACTCGCTGAAAGCTAGGTGCGGTGTCATACAAGGCAATTAAATACAGTAGGACCTCACTATTAGGACCACCTTTGGACCACGGTTATGTGGTCTCAATACAGAGGTTCATTCTGGTAACTTTGTGAAGCTTTGGGACCGTGAGAAGTGGGTCTTACTATAGAGGAACATGTAGTCTCAATAGAAAGGTGGTCTTAAATGGAAGTTTTACTGTAGTCACTAGAAACACAGCAAGTCTATTATTGTCTAATTAGCCGCCCCCGCCCACCCACACATTGAGGTGGCCACAGCACTTGGTGTTTACAAACGCATTCTGACGAGAAACAATGGTTTTTGTTTAATTTAGCAACCACTATAGTTTGACGCTCTCATGTACACTTTCTTATCCTCCAATATAGGTTGTCTCTCGAGCTGAGAGACTCAGATCACTTCAAGCATAAATGCAAATAATAAACATGTGTATGTACTTATACACAATACTAATACACAATACTTTTAAGTGACACATAGGACGGAATGCAACAGCATGCTTTCAAATCACCTTACCACAGCCAGGTACAAATTATAGTTCTATCCACTCTTATAAAAGTATCCAAGTCAATGTGGACTTGTACACTTTCTTCCCATCAGAAATGCAAAGAAATATGTATAAAAACTTACAAACACTATGTATAATATAGTGCTATAGTAGTTGTATTCACATTGTAAATTATTGAATACTACCTCTGAAACATATATTTGTGATTTATGAAACAGTGTATATTGTAGAAGACCATGTTAAGGTTTGTTGATGACATTCCTGCTGACATTCCTTAATTAATATCCAAGAAAAGGTATTAAAATTTTTGTAAGTGGGACAATTTCACGTGTGGTATCATTTCGTGGCAAGTAACTTATTGCAGGACCATTTATCAGCAATGGTACAATTTCAAGTTGACGTGAAATGGTACCGGTGCAATTTCACGTGCTCAACAAGTCGGGGTGTTCTAGCCATTGTTAAGCTCGACCAGACATTCCAGAATATTGAAGCCAAATCACTTTTGGTATCATAACCATGTAAAATGGCAACTTGTATTGTCACATGTATATGAGGTTTATCTATAATGTTTTAGGTTTCGAACTTCGTAGTGTAGCCGTGTAGTGGGGTGTAGTGTAGTGTTGTGAGGTAAAATACAAATGTTTCTGATCCGCCTCTCTACCAATCCGATTAGAGTATTTTCAGCAAACACGCGAGACATGCTATTGCACCGTGCACATTTTTTTAGAATGACAACAGTTAATTGCAAATCTGGTAATGCACGCATTGCCTAATGGCATGCAGCCTGTAAAACCACTTGCTAATTAACGTTTTGTAATATCTACTGATACTTGCTTAATAGCATAACATTATCATGAGTGGAGGTAATACAACTACTCTATAACAACTCTTCTGAACATGATAATAAACTTTAAATTACCATATAAAAGACCAATTCCCAGCATCCATTTTATTAGCATATGTATACATTTTACAAATTATATGCATAACATGATTATTCCATACTATTAGTTTCTAATGGGCCGTGATTACTGCAGTTAAACAACAATTGAATATAACAATATTTTATAATGGATATGCATAGCAATGCATTATGTAGTGATCAATTATGGGAAAAGCTTTCCCAATATTCACATAAAAATTCAGACTCCCAATGTGCAACTTCAATCTGCCAATTGGTGTTTTATCCATTAGCCCATATATGTACATGATAATCTACTAAAAGACCCGTTCCCGCTGGCTTCTATATTACAAAGGCACATTTTGCAAAGTGTAATGGAAACAATTAAGCCATATGTTTTACCTATTATCCAATATACCTTCATGTTAGTGGCGCTGATGGACTATATGTATATGCTGACTTTTTATTGCGGGCTGTGAATTTTGGAGTGGTTATCTAACCCCCTTGTCAGAGTGGACAGGCGGAGCGCGGACTTCGCGTGGCTACGCGCGCGAAGTTTGAAAATTTAAAAAAAAATCAAACTTGTTGCAAAATTTTCCCTTCCTGGCGGAGTAGAAGTGAGTCCGCAGGCGGAGAAAAGCCCTCGAGCACACACCCCGCCCCCACGGACCTCCACTGCAGCTAACTCAGGCGGAGAGAAATTTTGCTAGTGCGGAGTGTAAAATGTGTATAGCGGACTCTGGCGAAGTCAAATTATGAGTCTTGCGAACCCTGGCGAACTGAAATTGTGCGTGACATTCGCCAGACAACCATGGCTCCGCCGACGGAGTCAAGCGAAGTATTATGTCTCCGCCAGCGAAGTCTTACGGACCGCAAGACTTCGCCAGCGAACTGCAGCGAATATCCAGAGTCATGAAAACTCTGCCAAATAACATAATAACAAGGGAAAATTCCTTGCGGAGAGCAGCGAAGTCCTTCTGCGAAGTACTGCGAACTTCCGCGAAGTGTAGCGAACTTCCGCAGAGTCCGCTCCACAAAGGCGGTGTCCGAGAGGAACTTATTTTCCATCAAATTTGCAACGGAGCATGCGTGGAGGTAGCGCGTATAAAAGGGAACTTTGTCTGTATGCTCTCTGTGTATGTGTGTGTGTGTGGGGGGCTGTGTGTATGCTGTGTGTGTGTGTGGTGGGGGTGGGGGTGTCTGTATGCTGTCTGTGTGTGTGGGGGGGGTATGTATGCTGTCTCTGTGTGTGGGGGGTCTGTATGCTGTCTCTGTGCGTATGTGGGGGGCTGTCTGTATGCTGTCTGTGTGTGGCATTGACTATCTTTATATGAGCTTTTTTCAAGGCTGATTCCATGCTGGTTTTTACAATAGATAATCAAGAGAATAATATGGATCATTATGCCATAGAAAGGGATTCGTGAAATGTAGTGACAAATAGGATTTGAATAATGGCATAGAACCTTGACAAACTGTCGAATCACAACATCCTATGCTGGACAACTTCTCCTCAGTAATTGTAATAAATGCTGTTATTTATAATTGTCTCTCCACAGACATCTTATTGTTTAGGGAGGACATCTTGTATACCCCACGAGTTTCCCAGCAGGCACACTGACGTCAGCCTGACGTTGGATTATGGTTGTATTATGTTGTGACGTCAGGCAACGTAAATTCAACGTCACCCCAACGTTGATTGCCTGACGTTGACACATCAGATTTTCAAGGTCACCCTGACGTTGATTGTCTGACGTTGATCCAACGTCAGACATCAACTTTGGATCAATGTTGATCCAACGTCTTGTGCCCGCTAGGATTATTGTAAATTGGTACAGGAGACCAACGTTGATCATCATCATGGAAATGGTGATGACACTAACCTGGCATTGTGACACTTTCACATCTCAGGAATTTCTCACAGATAGTTTGATGTGAACGGGAAGTTTGAAGACTTGTAGGTTTGAAGTGGACACTTGTGAAGTTCTTGGAAGGCTCTGGGATGGGGAGTTGAATTTAGATACCCATGTACTTGCAATTGGTATAGAATAGGCAGATCCAGGGGATCACAGGGGGTGCCCCTGTACCCCACAATAATACCATACGGTTTTTGTCATGTAGGCTATCAATTACATACACGAAACCCATGCGGAGAGCTCTTGTTCGCATAGCGGCGTATAGCGAGGTGAACGGCGTTCATTTCACGTGGTAACAGGCAGACGGAGTCCGTTGGTGCCAAATACGGCTTCACAAGGAGACCAGCGAACTCAAAAAGATCAAAGGGAATTGATCAATAATCCACGCACGCGCGGAGTGGTCACGCCGAACTCAAATTTCCACTTCTCCAGAGAAGTGGAGAAAGTCCGCGCCATCTTTGGACGCTGGAGATAGCGAGGAGGTAGCGCGAGCCCTCTCGGAGGCCGCAAGAGTCCGCCAGACTCCGTCCGCCAGACTCCGCATTGTCGATTCGACAATGAAAGTGTTAATTTTTCATATTTTTCACCATTTTTACGGACTTTGTCATTTTTTCGACCTAAACGTGACGCGGAGTTGACTCCGCGCTTCCACTCTGACAGGGGGGTAATGGGGAGAGTGATTTTGATGGAGCGAGTTAGTGCCAAGCTTTGAGAAGGAGGTTTTGCCCTGTATGACGTGGGTGGCGTGGGCCTGAACTGGTGGTAAGTGTGGCACGTGTGGTTTGGTGGATGCAAGGTGAGGACGCGATCAGATGCATTCACTCAACTGAACGCTAAGACACTTATGAATCACATGCATTAGAATTGTATAGGCAGATCCGGGTTGGGGTGGGCAAAAGGGTTAGCCGTCTCAAATTTTTCACCACCAAAATTTCATTTCCATATTTTGTTTGCATGATTGTGAACTTTTGTGAGTTGAGCCTGCTAATGCCAAACCATATTAATTGTAATTGAAAAAGATCGATACAAACAGTTCCCCTTATGTTTACTCCATGTTATAAATCCATCTGAAAACGCAGTTTTATCTATTCACTTCAAGTAACACAGATCGACCCAACCGAAGGTCATGTAGTCACATCACTTTGTTCAGTTCACATTGATAAATGACACTATACTGCTGTGAATAGCTTCAATTGTATGTCAATCATATTAATATGCGTGCATGAAATTTTGAAATATCTTTAGATATAATGCTCAGAATCAGTATCATTGATATGAATATTCGTCAATTATTAAATTAAGCTACTTTAGTCTTTGAAACTTCTACATCGGCAGATCCAGGGGGGCGCAAGGGGCCCCAGTTCCCATTTTCCCACCAAAATACTTCATTGTCATAGGGTTTTTCATGAAATCCCTTAAGTGCGCCCCCTCTTTTCGTTAAGTGCGCCCCCCCCCCCTCCTTCCAAAAACCTAGATCTGCCCATGTTCTACATCATCTATGTAAATGTAAAGTTGGTTACTATTGGCAAATGACACATTAAACATGCATCAGCTTAACTGGATGTGACCGGATTACACCAATCCCGCTTTTAGCAGCTTCTGCACTCAGTGAAAGTATAGTAACTACCCCACCCACCCCCTATCACAGTATCCTAAAGATTTCATAAATATAGTACCGAGTACCATATTAGTGAAACACCCAGCTTAATCCACTCTGAGAATCAGATGTCAGGATAAGGTGGTTACAGTGATGATAACTCTATAAGACATTTCCAGGAGTACTGGTTAAAATCACTTAAACCTAGACTTTAAGAGACATACACAGGTGAATTTAATATCATATCTACCTTTTATGAAACACACATAGTACTTGCTGAGCAATTTGAATATATACATCTTTATGTGTGCGTTGTTCTATTTCTTCATAATTAATCATTTCCGGTTTCATTAAATGTACCCAAAATCATGTTCGTAAACATTGCCATCTTCTCGGCCTTAACAAATATTACTGACCAGTATTTGGCTGTTGACGCATGGGTGATAGAGGCTCATATTTTATGCAGTACTCTTTTTCCAGGGGAGATATGTGAGTGACAACCAATATGACAGTCCACTTTTATGGGTATTGATATTTCATCAAAACGTATACTAATAACTGTAAAATCATAAACTATAAGGAGCAACATGTCACGTGTATCAAAAAACAAAATTATTAATTTAATCTATCCAAGAGGGTACTTGCAGTGCATGTGCCTTTAATAATAGTGTGATCGAAAACTACCCCACTTATGATGACAAAAATTACTCATTTGAACTAAGAAGATGCTAGTGGTGTACTTAGTATTACAATACCACCGCATTAAAGCCAATAGTAGCATTTACTAGTACTCCCGTTTCCTTGATACTTTATAACAATAATTCCCGCCAAGCTATTGAATAGCATAGCACTTAGAGCAATATGAGAAGATGGCACTAGCTGTTACATTTACAGTGTCCTAAATAGCACGGCAATGATCTGATATGATGTACTATCTCAGGCAGAGACACACCTACGTGAGTCATGGACGTTTTTAGTCTCCACCCCTAGATTAAACGTACACGTCTCCCATCCACCACAAAGTATCGCAATTGAGTCCACTTTATCAATACATTTATGGGCTGAATATCGTAATATCTATGCACGATTTATCACCTGTAATCTAATGTACTTGGTATGGTTAAGTGAATTTGTTTGCATAAAATATCCGTCCGTATGTATAGTGTGACAGGTTTAAGTTGACCTATTTTGCTACAGTTGCCCGTATACAAACGGACGGATGCACTCACACAGCCACAGATACTAAAACTGACACATTGCAAATCTGCATCTAAGGATCTACCATCTATTCTGACCCAGAGGGTAACTAACACAATATATAGAGGAAGCTAAAGTTCATAAATACTGAATCATACACATTCACACAGACAAACAGACAAATACACTGACACATAGAGTGACAGGACCTACCTTTGGTGGGGTAGCAGATGTAGAGGTAGCGGAAGATGGCCAGGCAGATGGTGAGCCAGATGGCGATCGTGTGACACACCACGGTAAAGTTGATGTGGAACCTAAAACACACAATATTTGTAGCCATAAGTATTATACTGTATATAGAAACATTCAACTCCTCGTTGCATTAGTTCATGTTGAAAGATACGAATTAACCCCCAGGGAGATAATTATAAAATTGGAAATATGTACAATGAAAAATAGACTCCCATATAACCAGCGATGAGATAAAATGACGTGATGCATTCTGATATGATACAAACCTCAGATGACCAATGAACTGACCGCTACTAACATTTCACTCACGCAACAGAATAGACACACGTGAGAAGCTACATTTACTAATGAGGTCAAATGGGCGCATATGTACATATATGACAGTATATATAGCATCAAGAATAGACCTCGTAATAAAACGTTATCCCCCTTTTAACCCCTGGTAAACGGAACTAGCTTCAAGCGTTTCCATCATTGCGTACACTAGTTAGTGTAAGTGCTGTCTCAATGTATATAACTTCTCTTTGGAGTAATGTTTGCTGGATTCAGACACAGTGGGATTTATGACAATTACGGTAATTTAATTTTAAATATTGGAATTGCATATCATGGACTAAATAAGATCTAGTAACATGTACAAGTTCTGATTCGTTTTCTTCACTGACATAGTGAGTACAATAAACTATGGTAATAACATAAGGATTGGTCATGGTGGGGCACAGCAAGTTAAGAACAAAATTCGTGGTTTCAAGGAGAAAAGCCCCGCAGCAAATGAAACATACCATCAGCATTGACTTGAATAAGTGAATAAGCAGTCATAACCTGTACAGATATACGCTTCCCACATGGAATTTAAACCTAGCACTTACAAGAGATTAGACTAATACATGTATAAATGGGAAATAACCACTTCTATTAACACCGTAACATACACGTTCTTCCACTTCGTCAGTGAAAACACAATCCAGACACTCACAGCATGAAGTAGATCCAGAACTGTGATGTGGACGAGGGAAAGGCGAGATCCGGATGCTTCATGATGTAGAAGTGGATGGAGACGGGGAAGTAGCTGGTCATGGTGAGCAGGTCGGCCACGGCCAGCCACATGAGGATTAGGTTGGTTGACGAGCGCATGTTACGTCGCGTCAGCACCACGATGTTGGCGATGTTGGCGCAGATGCCCCAAACGCAGACCTACAACATATGAGACGAAACGAGCATTATTCATAGTCACGGGCATAGTTTGTAAGTGTGTTTTCTAGTTTTTTTGGGCTTAAATATGCTGGCTAGAGAAATATGAGAGCGAGAGGAAGTTATAAATGATCTTATAGGTAGTGTGAGCTATATGCACATGCAGATGAGGTTTATGCTTGTCGTGACGGATGACAATGTTGGCACAGAAGCCCCCACATCGATTTACAACATAGAAAATTGGGTGTTATGGTGTTATGTTAGGTTGAAGAGATGTTATGGTTTTACGAGTCAGACCCAAAACAATGCTTGCCGTGGTTGACAAGTATGACCCAATGTACACCGCCAGTGAATTCCTCTATACGATCAACCCTATCACTTAACAATTCAGTTGGTCGATTATACTTCAGCAATAGTCTATTCAAGAACAGTTTTAATTCTTCTCTCACTGTTATGGCAAGCAGTAGTAAAACCCTCGCAACCAGGTGACTTATGATTGCAAATATACCAGTTTCAAATTCCTAAATGCTTGAACGGTTACACATTGACATAGCGATAAGTTATATTGTCCCAATCAATAACCAAAAGACGTCATCCATGTACATGGATAACTCTAGAAGTCTGGAAACACATTCAAGGACCGTAGAGGTTCCAACCAATACCATCTCTATAGGGGTACCACCTCTGAGTAACCCCTCTGAGAAGACAATTTCACGAAGTAAAGAGTGCAATGAATGAACACCTTCATTGAGACCACTTGGTGGTGTTACTGTTAATTGAAGGGAAGCTGGCATCTATCTAAAGTTACAGCCTACGCTGTGGACATGTGAGAAGTGAAATCTCCATGGGTTGTACAACAAGGTCGCACACGGGCCATTAGTTTGCCAATTACAGAGCCGGGAAGGTCAAGCGAGTAAACCCAAGACACACAATCCATTAAACATGTATTGGGTGTTGAGATGATAGCTGCATGATCAAATAGGAGGCAGTGGCTAGGGAGGCTATTCCAGCGTATACGTGATCTGATCCATCACCCTTTTGGAAAGGTCAAGACTGTGCTTATAACCATGGATGTATGTGTGCTTTCGAAGTCACTAGAAATGGACGGGACCTAGTCACACATGATATTTCCATCTGAGTGTAGTCTATGAAAACAAGTGTATTTCTCACGGTTTGAAAATTATGAAAGTCCAACATCAATCGGAGCTGGCTAACACTGCATGATTTGACAGAAAAACAACATACCAAAAACACCATATTTAGGAACATATACATGTTGACTACATTGCAGACATGCCCATAACAATGCTGGCGTTGTTACGGTGTGAAATGTTGGCACTTGAAATAAGAAACAAATTGATTAATTATATGAGCTCCACAAATTTCTGAGAAAAAAGGTAGTCCTTATTTATGTCAGTGCAGTAGCTCTAAAAAGTGACATGGCCCTATAGAAAGTGAAAAGTTTTCCAAACAGCTGTCTTTGGCTGTAATCAGTTGACAAACGACTATCAAACAGTCCCTATTTGTACACTGAGCTTTTTATACGGCATAACCCCCAATTCGTACTAACCTTAGCTAACCATATAAAGAGAACACTTCTATGATAAACCAATATTTTTCATCGTCCCAAAATTTCAAAAAGAGACTACCACGAGCCTTATTAATGCCACAGCCTCTTAATTGTCAAAGCTCTGTGTGGTCTTAAAAGAGAGGTTTTACTGCAGTCCTTGTTTGGTACCTTGTGCTTTCCGATATCATTTTTATGTAAACCCAAACCACTCATACACCACTTCAGTCCCAGTCCATTAGCCCCGCATTGACAAAACCTCTTGTCAGCCAGAAGTGTGTGTGCTATTAATGCCATACCACCGACACCTACCACTGTGTATACAGTAGAACCACCATGTGAAGACCACCCACGAAACTGACCTCACTGAGCGGTGTTAACAGATATTGGTATCGTTATTGGATGACCGGGGAGTTTTCGCTAATGTCCACTATTTACAATATCATTTTTAGAGATGGTCCCTTTTTACAGGGTGTCGCAATATAAATTATTACTGTACTAGGGACTGGCATCTCCGACAGTTGAAGACACCACAACAGCAACATTGTAGCCGTTGTTATGTCGATCCATGGACCAATATGGTCGCGCTGTTCCGAAGAATTATATAATTATCATTCAATGTATGTTTAATTACATTTGCAATAATAGCCAGATGTGAGCACTGCCAATCGGGCCACTCAAACAAATGCTACCGCTGCACCTACGTAAGCTTATTAAACCCATCCATTTACTCAGGTGGCTGGGTAGTAACTAGGCATACTATTATTGTCGGAGTTCAGTGCCTTGCCAAGCAGGAGAGAATATTAACACTGGGCACACTTCTTGGGGCAGAGTTGTACACTTCCATTACTGAGAATTACATTACGTCCACGTAGTGGCACCACTTGATAGGTCATCGAGGATAGGATAGCCACTTCTCGAGATGGGGTCATTTCAGTGCTACAAAGAGAGCGGGTCAACTTCCGGCTTGTACAGTGGTCCTATGATGTTATACGATCCCAGGCATGGATATTACAGTGGTATTATAATATTGGTTCATCTCTCTTTGTTCACAACACTAGATATTTTTTAAAACATTTACAGTTTCGCCAAACATCTGTTGGCATCCTCAGAATGTTCTTACTGCGCGCAATGTCAAAGGTCAAATATTCTGATCCTGAACGAGGATGGAATCATAAACTCGGGAGAGTTGGTGCCCCCCCCCCCCCTCGTCCCTGTTCATAACCTGATTGCAGGTTCGGATGTGTACACAGACTCTTTGATGGTCCTGGTTTTCCATTATAATGTTAGGAGAGATAATCCACAACCATGGATGTCATGAAGTATGATTTAATAGACGTATAGGGGCGGAACGGCACCCGTGTGTTTAAGAAAAGCTCTCTCAGTGTACACACGTGATGATGATTGGTCGAGACCTTCAGTAAATTATGAATTTGTATGCACTACACACATTAAAATCTCTGAAGTTGTGAAGTTGGGCGGGTGGGGGGTGGCAAAATTATGTATCGGGCACTAACTGTAACTTGGATTTATGTAATGTCTGCATTTCATTGATAGTGCTATCGTCTAATATTTCAAACACATTAATCCACACAACCTAATCTAAATAATCCAAATACTAATCTAATCTAATCTGAATATTCTAAAATCCTATCCTGTCTGCACGTTTTGAATACTGCCCTGTAATGTCAGAGCTGAAGCTGCTCTATATCATTATGTAACACATTAAAAATATCCACCCTTCACAGGTAATCAACCTCATCTAGCTCTCTCTTTCCATATTGTAGTGGCCAGGTCCATTAAGGGGAACCTGCATTAGTCCATTTATACAAGAGCCAACGTCATCGTCATTTTCATGGCTCCATGTCGGGCGTCAATTCCAATGAGTGTTAGCGTTTAATGCATTTTGTAGGAAGAAAAAAAACGTTATAGTGTACACATATTTTGAAAAAAAAATATGTTGGCTTAAATTGAAAGCTTTGGGGACTTGATGGCTGTCAGATTGTAAACCCTGATCCTAACCAATTTCTTCAAGAGTTCTCTTATTTCAAGAAATCACTTATTATGTTTTTACGCATGCGACTTTGGTACATGGTTACCATTGAACTCAGGTATGTATGGTCTGCTTTGGCAGAAATTAAAATCAATGGTTCCCAGTACTCAAGCTGGTCGTAGTTCGACAGTCATGAAGTCTGAGAACGTTGCTGTAGGGTTTTTATTAATTAAACAAAACAACAACAAGGAAGACATTTATAGCATAGACATAGAGCAGTTTCAACCATAGCAGTAATGTGTCTTCCTTGTGATTGGAAATAGCTGGAAGTGTTGCAATGCCTCATTCCTCTGATCGTCTTAACTTTTGCTAAAACGTACTTAATCTGCTTATGTCAGACGCAATTCATTTGTGGCAAATGTCAGTGCTCCCACGTAAAGAACAGCGCCATGGTCGGCTCTTGTGATCGACAGAAAAGCCATATTCAATTGGATACACAATCGATGACCAATGCCTAGCAGCTCATTGATTGTTCCTAATATATGTATTTAGGTCTAACCACAAGGGAGGGAACTTGCTTGCGGTTAATTGGAATGATAGACAGAACGAAATAGCAAATATTCTGAGCACACACTAAAGGTTAATCAGCTTAGTTTTCTTAGTATGAAATAAATCATATAATAACGTCATCATGCTTAGTGTTCTGTGTATTAGCATTATTGTTGAATTAGTAAGTTACGAATTCATAACAAGTGAAACTATTACTAATAACAGTTGTATGAATTACGCGCAAATTGGTATGCTTACTTCAACAATAGTACTTGAACAACAAAATTATTGACCTATCGTCCAAATTGTATTCTAAGTATGTCCACACCCCTGGTGAACATACCATACAGATATGTGCATTGGTACTAAGTAGGTCTACTACCGTCATATCTGGGTATATATCAGTGGTCGCAGGTGTGTTGCGGTCAGCATGCGATTGGTTACACTTGACCACTGCCTTCGCTTCCTTGGCCGGCAGACAGGCAGTTGGATTTACGCCCAGCTGCTTGTGGGTTTAATTTCCATTCGATGTTGGTGCTGCTTTCTGAATGTGATCTACTTTAGCGGCTTTTGAACGTCACTATATGACATTACCCCCTTTGTTTCCTTCATGAACTTAGCATGATAGTGTTAAAAAGTTAAATAGTTAACCTGACACAAATGTATACGTTATGGTATGTCTATAAATGCATGCATTGTAACAATATAAAAATCCACCGTCTATGTGCCAGTTCAATTTATTTTGTCCTTGGCAAATGTATTTTAGTTTCTCAGCTGCCTGGTAATACACCGCACACTACATTACAGTTGTAATGAGCATATACCACAAGACACACGCGATAGATGAAAAACAGCCATTTACGCCTCTCATTTATAACAAAGTAGCCTTATAAATCGTTTTCATGAGCCTCAAATTAGCTACCTCATAGCTGAAGACTGCACACAAATATCCCACTCTTATCTGGGGTTGCATGGTTATAAAATACACTAATTACTATTCAAAAAATGAGGAAAGTCATGTTTCAGTTTCACCCTAGCTTTTTTGTTACACTTAAACGTGATGTTATCCACACATGATGTATGAAAACATTTGTTTTGTCTCTGAGGAAAAGACAAAGAGTCGGATACATTATTCAACACGTCTCATGCTTAGCGTGGCGTACACGTTACTTTGTACACATCAGTTGAAGATGTGTGTAGTCGCATGAATCACAGAGACTGATGAGCATGTTATTATATAGCAATTGCCATCTAACAATAGTTGAGCAAACGATGCTTTACTTAAACATAATGTGGAAGCTTGATTAATCACACGGAGGTCATCATTCACTCTGTCACAGCTCTGATGTATCGTCTACTAGACTAGTCGGGGGACATTGTGACTGTCAGGACAGTCAGAATCAATATAACGCTCGATAGATCGATAATGTAAATCGGCAATATCACCAAAGTCTCATATTAGATTGAAATGTTGGAGAACATGGCCATCCCGCCTCCTTACACAGACAAATGTGGTATGAACTAAAAATGAAAAATAAATAAAAATAACACAATTGTCCCAGTTTCCGGTCCGACTGCATTTTTTTAATAATTGAATCCATTGCGCATGCTTCATTTTGTTTTTCATCACAGTTTTAAGAAACTGATATAGAAATAACAAATAAAACTGTGCATAAATCAGAAGCTAATGAGTGGCCTTATTTAGCAGCGACTCCCGCTATAGCCCGAGTCATCATCAGACACACACATCAACACGCCTCTGGCACGAAGCTTGGGTCACACGACACCGAATATTGAACGCAAATCAGCCCAGGTGTTGTGTTCATCGTCAATTGGTGATATTATGTCGTCACACGTGTTTTTCCAAAACATGGACTCATATCTCCCTCCGTGAATGTTTTCGTCTCCTTCATTGCGGTAAAAATTGTTGGGGGAACATTCGTGAGTGTGAGACTGGGGCTTCAAAAGTCTGCTGAGGAGGGCGTTGCCCGGGGAAGACGGCATGAATTTTACATGGTTTTGATGCGTCCTTCAACGTAATTGTCAGACAATGGCGCGGTGCTTGTCGCTGGAGGCGAGAGGCACGGGATTACTACCCCGCTGGCTGATGCTTTATCTGAGGGAAAATCGTGCTGGGTACACGAACGATGACCTATGCGCATTCGACCATTTAGCAGGGTTGTCAAATTCAAGAGAGTTTTCATTATGTTCAAGATGACAATTCTATTAGTCAACTTGATGACCGTAGTTGGCAAGGCGACCCTCTACATTAGTCTACCCTGCTAGTTAAAGTGACCACTCTGGAAGTTTGTCAATGTGTTTAGAATGCTAGCCATATTGTCTGCGTAGGGCGTCCAACCTGATGAAACAACCTCAAGTGGCCATCCGAAAAGACTGCACTACTCATTTTTGCTATGTTCACGAACACTCTCCAACTTTGTGCAAAACCACCATTCAGGAAGTAAGGTCAATTCATTTTCTTCCCCGCGTTGGCCATGTTACCAAATACATCCTCATGGTGAATCTATGTGTCCTAATGCAGATCCAAAGAACAAAACCTGTGCAAAGACACCATTCGGATAAGAAATGTCTATTATTTCAGCTGATGATAGAAACTCTAATTAATACCACCTCACTATTGAGACCACCTCCTCAGCAAGACAACAAATTCTCGAGTTCCTAACCTGTCATGAAAATAGCCCCCGTAAAAAGTCACTGTCACGACCACCAGAGACGAAGTAGTCCAGCGATCTCAATGGAGAACGTCTACTGCACGCATGCGCCCCTGGATGTGTAGTACGCTGTTGCGCGCCGACAAAGCGGTACCATTCATCACAGGCGCCACCTGCGGCGTGACGGCTTGGCGGCGGCGGCGGCGCTACGAGCCCAGGGCCTTCAGTTATCTATCTGTTTTCTTTCCTCCTATAAATCCATGCAGGGCCGAACAGCCGGGAATAGCCACGATCCCGAGTCCGTGTATGAGTTTAGACGTGCATCTCAATAGGTTTGTTTTTATATTTGTCCAATTGCTGACCAACGATACCCTGGAGCTGCTCAATTTAAAGTGCGTAACACGTTTTTTCCATATAGACAGATATGATAGGATAGCGAAAGAATAGCATACATGTAGCAAAGTCTAGAATAGGATGGTACAGGACATGGATGCGTTGGCCTTATACTAATTTTTGTTTTGAAATTTATGCAAGTATCCGAAAATGTTTTGTCATTGTGATTTACATACAATACACATGGTATAACATATTGTGCCGTATCCACCGTCTTACATATGTATTTCCTTGAGAAACCTAGTCACAGTTTCCCTATATGGGCGAACACAAGTAAGATGTGGCTTATGTTAGGGGTCCTCTGGGTATAAGAATGATGGCATCTGCCTATGAAACCCTGGTCCCACAAACACAACATCCCCTAAGCGCCCTCATAAAGCAAGGGTTGAACTTCATTCGCCTCCCCTGGCCAAATAGACATACACCCAGGGAGGTTAATTTTGATGTATATGTGCCATGATCACATTTGCATTGTATGACATGACATAATTCAAAGTTTTATGAAAGATGGTGGATTTCATAGCTTGGAGTTCGCCCAACCCTTTTGGGATCAAGCAAGATACAGTAGACAAACACGTCTCTACCTATCTGGGACCAGGGTGTTTAAGGTCGGGTTCTATTTCCTCTCTGCAGCAGCTGCCCATGCTACAGCCGCCAGCAGAGGGCGTATACATTGTTAATTAGCATTCTCCCCAGACCCTCATTGTCCACTATTGTTGTCGCTTTAGGCACAATACGGTGTCAATTGTGATACAAGGACCCCGCTAAACGACCTTGTGTTTTAATTGATATTACGGCCTGGTATTTGGACTTTCAGCGTTGTTCTCATTTTTTGAACTGTGATTTTCTACTTGGTGTAAAGTATGAGGAAGTTGTAGTACCGCATCTTTGAGTTTCAACAATAGTTAAATAAAGCCCTCCTTTCCATATAACTTTTGTTGAATTTACACGTGAGGCATTCACCTTCTATCCAATTGGAAGTTGATATATTCGCCTGCCTTGTTGTTTATGTAAAAGTAAAGGAACATTATCACATCATCAAAACAAAGCAACACAGATGTCAATGACATGTAACCAAGAACAAAGCAACTCAAGCGCTTGCGTCTATTGTTGAGACTTATTTGAATACTATTGTTATTTATTTTGATGCTATTCACCAGGTTTTTGGAAAAGGTAGGTGGAGCGCACGTCGAGGATCTCATCAGTTTTACCAAGTGATTGATAGCGGCCATGTCAAAAGCCCCATGAAAATGACAGTTTTGGGATGGAAAAGGCGTGGCGCGCATTGCGTCGCTTGCACCCTCTACCCCCAGGGATCTGTCTATGTTCTTCAACTCGTAATTTCTCTTCTCTGTTCTCTCTTCTTTTGTTACAACAAGCAGTATCGCAAATAAAAAAAATAAGAACCCGCTGACTTACACCTCCATTCGCTCACAGCGACATTACAATTACGCCAAAATGATGTCCAGAGAGTCTGCAAATGACAGCATCTATTGCAGCATCTGTTTACGCAATCAAACGCATAATGGCTGTTAAAAGCCAAAAACAAGTCACAGCAAAACACAACAAGAAATACACACACCACGCTGTTAAAGACAACATCTATTGTTGCACCAAGTGTACACTATTGAGCCAAACATCCCCGCAGTCGATTGAGATCACTTGACGACTCGTTTCGAATGGGTCTCAATGTGCCTGCGCCTCCTCGTCTCTTCTGCAGGTTCACACGGTGATCTTGTCGTGATGGTTTTGGTATTGGTATTTGGTGGTCTACATATATATAGAGTGATCCCGAATTATTGGTGGTGTTTAGAACATACATATACTAGTAGAACCTCTCTATCAAGAACATACGGGGAGCTCGCCTCAAGTGGCCTCACTAGATAGATGGTCTCTCTATGCAGGTTTATGATGGCCTCGTAATGAAAGGCTGGTTGTGAAATGGTCTTATTATAGGGGCGGTCTCATTATCGAGGTGGCCGTAATGGGCGGTTGTTACTGGACATATATTGCAACCGTTTGCCAGATTCGCTGTAACCTCGATAATAAGAGATTCCTACTGCAAAGGGCAATATCAATGCAGGAGCAACAGCGGCGTGGTATTTGCTGTCATAGAGGCAATACTCGAACATGGGGTGCGTGCAAACAATCAATGCTGCTGTGATTCAACACATGTGTGTGTGGGTGTGTAGGTGTTTGGGGGGCGTGGCGTGGGGGCTTTGCACATAAGTTATAAGTGCATATCCACATTTATGTTCATACTTAAATTAATTTCCTGTCTCTTTATCTTGGCATTATCAATGAGTATTTACAAACAATTTTAGAAAGCTCAAAATTCAAAATGACAAGTGAGGTTTTCTATACATACTCTTCGTTTTTTCTATTGGTTAAACACAAATGTTGCAACTCCACAAGATACCACTTTTAGACAACAGCATCATGAATATTTATGCATGCAAAATAGGTTCCCGCCAGCGATGCCCAGTGAAGCATAAAACACCATGAGCAAGTCTGTAGAAATATCGGTAACTTTTACAAACAGTCTTACCGCCAGAAAATGGGACCCGCGTAATACATTCAATTCCTTTATTGAGACAACAGGTTCATTGCAAACAATGGTTATGTGCACCACTAGGGATTCTGTGATCTAGTAATGGGAGTGTACACCATGTAGGGCAAGGTCGTAAGGATCTAGTTAATCCATTTCATTACGTACATAAGATGGACATGGGGTGATTAATTCGCAGTAAATGGGGGTGAATTCCACAGTACGCAGTACAGTAAATCTTATGAATTACCATACCCTATCGCCAAATGTAGAAGACGCAATGCCCACTGCCAGATCCATGTATTTGGAGGGAGTGGGACCTCAGGGATTTTGTATGTGCAATCGATAACGGATATGCCAAACACCCATAGAAATCATATATTTAAGAAGAAGGGACAGCTCGCGGACACTGCGGTACGTCGTACCGGTCGCTTGTATTTGAATGTAACACAAATGCAATGATAGATGAGCCAGTCCTCTGTGTAGTGCAATGAGGGCGGTACAGAGTCTTTATCTTATCTAGAAGATTATTCAGTGTAACTGTCATGTTTGTATTTGTCACTAGATTTTTGTTGCTCTCACAATGTATATGCAGCACTACGCTTGCCATGCTAGATCACCATATGAGCACCTTCAGTTCAACCGACGAATAATGGAGAGGAAGCGGAAAAAACGCTGTTGTGGCAACAGACGCGCGATTTTAGTAAGTGGACACTAGATGATACTGCAGAACACCTGATGAAGATCACCGTTATACAGAGACCACCTCTCTAATAAGACCGATACCCAAGGTCTAAAAAACCCATAATTTTAAATATTATAATGTTTTAAACACTACTGTTGATTGTGTGTTTTTTATATCGTAAATTGTATTTGTAAAATTGGCAAAGTAAATAAATAAAAATAGAATAAAGAGATCCAAATAAAGAAACCACATTTTATTGAGAGCACTTCAGACATTCAATTCTTCACAGGGAGGTTCTAATGTACAGCGTATTGTATTAAATTTTGTTTTGCTGTACATTATACGTTGCCCACGATACATGTGTATCATACAATTCCTTTTTTAATAAATCCAGTGATTGAATCACTAATTAGAAACTGTCGATCTTGATACCTGGCTGACGTCACATGGAGGTGTCGCGCACGTGACGTATTGATACCAAGTAGCTATACGTGAATATGGCTTGTCATTATTTATTGTAATTTGCAACTGGGCATAGAGTAATTACAATCACCAGTGCGAGGTGTAACACGACAGCAGCTGTGTTAATTATGAGCCTATCCGGTAACAAACATTGGCTATTGTTTTTTGAAAGTTAATAATAGTCAAGAATCATCGGGGTTTTCTATTGGCACCAACTCATGTCAGCGTTTATAAAAACACCCACCCATTGCATTGGTAGTAGACCGTACTGGTTATAATGTAGGAAATGTGATAGTTTAACAATAGGGCTCAACTATCCGATATGTATGCAACTTTCACAGTAGTCAGGTTTCTAGACAGACTTATACTGACACAGCTTCATTCGAGTACATGTACTAGGTATGTAGATGCTCGCCTCATTCCGATTCCATCCATTGTCTGAAAACAACAATAGAAAGTCTATCTGCCCGGCGTGTATATTTATGTGTTTAACCTCCATCTCAGCGAGATTTTTAAACGGTTGTACATTGTACACGTATTTAAGACTTGAGCACCGTATCAAGTTATACTCAGCAAAGTGTATCAAGTTTTGGTCACACAAACAATCATGTATTGCAGATTGATGCCCGTGGGATATAGGCCGAGCTTTATTGCTTGACCTTCACCGATGCAGGCACGTAAATACGGGAAGCTCATAATACATATATATATATAGTCAAAGGCCCCAGGTATCGAAGTAATGAGGCCAAAGCGCACTGCCAAAGTATTGTACCAAGAACAAAGGAAAGTGACTGTGCTGGTGGGAGTTTTCCAATCTAGTAATATATGTTACATAGTGATCATAGTGACGGTTAAATTATCCAAGGTATGTCTTGTGCAAATGGAAATGTGCATTGTTGCAGTCACTAATACAATGTTATCCTGCTTTGGCGACACTACATTCACACCAGGTCATGGGCATACTCGTTACGCGTGATGTTCACCACTCACATTTACGTTCATACGCTCGAGCTGTGCCCTTTTTAACGTACATGTGGCACAAAAACAAATTGGCTAAAACAGAATGGCAGATAACAATTGACGTGAAACAAAAGGTCCATTTTATCATGCATACCGCCATCCCAGCACGATCTCTATGGTGTTTATAAACAGTGCAACCATAAACCCTCTAGTTCTTGTTTGTAATGCGCACTCACCAACACTTTATATTCAACTTAAGGCCGTTCACCAATACCCACATGAAAGTGGATGAACTTCTGGGCATCATCGTGCTCCTTTGAACATCTAGATATCATAGAATATCTCACTAGCAACTGGTACATCCAGGTACTCAGAAGAAAAACAAACGTGTGTACGTGTGGGGGGGGGGGGGGCACACCTGCAGGGTCTCATAGGTGCAGATATACAACCTGGATCTGCCCATGCTAACTTCAGCCCCCTCACCCAAACCCACACACCTTCTCAAAACATGGACCAGCCATTGTAAAGTGCGTCACTGGCTACCCTGGCATCAAGGTTCCACCAGAATGAAACACTGCAGTATGCATAATGAATCGGTGAAGCCATTATAACGTGTCTCAAACGACTCCATTATCCACCCCCATCATCATGGTGCCTAAAGCCCTGCATTACGTCCCCACACACCACACCGCACGACATTCCCCCATCATCGCCCCCACAAAAACGTCCCACGATCAGCCAAGTCTTTGTGAGGGCGCCCCGTGTAATCACGTAATAACCGTTCCCCAGCACAAAGCCACCAGTGGGTATGAAATGCAGACTGCTCCCTGCGTAAAACACACCATTATGCCCTACATGGGGCTTCATTAAATGAAATAGTATTTGTTACTTGGTTATTGGTGATTTGGTATGTAACAAACATGTCAAGAGTGATGTGATCACATGCCTTGCACCACCATCCTTTCACCAAGTAGCAGGCTGTCGACGTGTAGACTGCTACTAACACTACCAAATGTCTGCAATTGGTTGTTCATTGTGTTGGTCCTCAATGTATATTCACTCATTCTGGCAGTGCGTCAAGCTTTACAAACACACTGGCCAATAAAGTAGACTTTGATGGCTCAGCCCACGGATAGATATTACTATGGATGGTGTAAAAGAGATTGCTGTCAAGGGGTGATGTATTAACCCGTGCAGGGTCCTACTCACCACCGGCGGCGGAGACCTGCCCTATTATCGCCCACTAAATCAATATGGCGCCGGCTACTGTATAATGGAGATTAAACGTCCGTACTGGGCGAGCGGCGCTGTAGTGGATCAAGAAGCTGTGTAATATGATGCAGATTAAGGTATTTACATTCATGCACGCCTGTCCCCCTCCTTCCGCCTACAGCCGGTGTATCATCCATACGGGGAAATACAGTTATACCTTACAGTCAGGGACTTGTTATGGTGAATATCCTTGCACCCCCACCCCCCTCACACACACACAAACTTTTGCTGCAATTTGTGTGAGGTGTACCCACCATTTTCACGTCTATTTGGCGGCAACCATGGCACCGTGTGATAGTAACGAATGGCCATCTCTGATTTTTGTTTTGTGTGAAGTATCTAAGGTTACAATATAACGATTGATTCAGCTTTAATATTCAGGACAGTGAGACATAGGACCATCTGAAACACAAAGGGAAATTAGTTTCGCATACCTCTCATTTATTAAAGTCTTACACAGAGCATTCTGCTGTCACATGCCATTTCCCAGGTTGCCCATTAAACCAGGCCCAAATCGTCAATGGGAAAATGTGAGCCTTGTAATTTAAAACTAAGTGTTATTATGATGTCCAGGAACCAGATTTTGATTATGTCTGTTTTAATGGAAGTGCTAATTAGATATGGTGTCACTTTATTAGAAATTTATTGGTGGCATGTGTGACAAAGTAGAATAGGAGCAAAACTGGTTGCAGATGCCAGAATAAACAGAAAACAATGCCTTTGTAGAAATGCCACTCACTCGTTGAGATTTTCACTATATGTATATATAAATGTAGTGGTTTATAGTCGTGATCT
The DNA here is from genome assembly GCA_019095985.1 of Streblospio benedicti. Taxonomy (NCBI): domain Eukaryota; kingdom Metazoa; phylum Annelida; class Polychaeta; order Spionida; family Spionidae; genus Streblospio; species Streblospio benedicti. The sequence goes on from CM032668.1 coordinate 768,639, forward strand.
AAGTCGTGTTTTCGTGGTTTTACATTCTCATCAACAAAACAATCCTAGATAATAGCGTGACATCAATTACTGATAGTATTATGAAATTAACACTAGCAAATCCAGGTTTTCGTAAATAGGGGTGGGGAGGAACGTATTCCATCAAGGCTTACATATTCACGACTGATTGACCCTGGTATTTGTGTTGTTCTGGTTTCTCAGGTCTCCTTCTTACGGGCTGTTGTTGAGAAAGCCATTTACCCCACAATGCATACTGATTAATCAGATTACAGGCCAATATTGCATAGATGCGGGGGCGTGTCTCCACACTGCATATACACCACAAGGTGGGCACGCGCTCATGGGCAGCATGGGCATGGGGACACCAGCCTCACCGTACATTGGAAGCCTTCTATTAAGACCACCTGCGGGGTCATTTTTTACTGATGTTTGGGACGTCAAGAAATCGTCTTTCTACGTGCTGTTTTTTGAGTTCCAGATAATTATGATCTTATTGTAGACGTGATGTCTGTATGGAGGTTTGGGAGTTTAAGAATTCCTATTATTACAGCAGTTGTAGAAAGATATAAATCTGGTAACATCTATTTCCCATAGGCCTTTCCCAGTTTCACTATAATTAGCTTTATCCCTATAACTAGCATTGCATGGTTGCAAAAACAGACATTGTCAAGATTACAGCTTTATTTTTATTGTGGCGAACATGCCTGTTGGCATATTGACGAAGTAGTCGGGTAAAATAACTTTGTAAATTGGCTCACATGTCATTATCAACCGAGAACGAGTCTGGTATGTGTTAGTCTTATCTCTTAACGTGATGTTTGCAGTTTCAGCTATAGCCTATGATAGTGTGGCCGGGGAGGACAACTTCTATTGGAGACAGAGCTTATGAGCACGTAATAAGAAGACATATTTTCTTCTTGTTTTATATTATATCTCCAAATTGATTTTTCTATTCTTTATTTAAAGCTTGGAGCACTAGCTCACTGAACGCAATATGTCTTGAATGGAACATAATTGTAAAACCTGGTTTGATGAGACCTTATGAAGCATAAGGCCTACAGAATAAATATAATTGTGAGAAGCGCGTACTTGGAAAGTATACACGGGAGACAGCAAATGGACGTGGATATTTTAAAGACAAAGGCTATTCCGTTTACACCTATACGTGTCCCAGGTCTAGCAACTTCCTGATTTCAGAGTATTCCTGCCGCACGGTGTCCACGGGGGTTAGACTCCTGAAATCCTGTTGGGGAGGACACTGCTGTTCCCCTGCTATAGCACGTGCCTAGTTTCTTTGTAACATGAACTACATGTACATATCTTCCCAGAACAGAGTGCAATCTGCAATACCGCCACGGGGGATTCAAGAATGTATATGTAGGAAATGACAAGTAGAAACATGTATTACAAGCAACTCGTATTCCCAACAGTGCTGAGAAAACGATGTGACATGTAAACTACACGTACAACTGGTTGGCCAAGGGTCACCTCTGTATAGGGGACACCTTACTGTTGTTTTCAGACATTGGAGAGAATAGAATAGGAATGAAGGGGTTTATCTCCATAGGTATTCCGTGTACTTGAATGCTATTTTGTCAGTATACGTCTAGCATCATGTCCTAACCATATGCGGACCATGTTTGTGTCATTTACTCTTTGATGGTTACAGTGGGCGTTCAGACTTTTACAGTGTAGAGTACAATGAGATACTCCAAACTGCTGTCCAACAATTCGCCAGCCTATATACTGAAAGCCTGGCTGTGCTGGAACAATGCATATGTTCAGGGTAAAGTTTACACTGTAAACTCTAATGGCATATCTAAAGAATCACTGGAAGATCAAGTTTTCGTTTAACGTGGAGCACAACCACTATATGTCATGGGTTTTGTAGGCGCGATAGCTCACGAACATGCTAAAACACTCGCAAAACAACAACAAGAAAACAAACAAGAAACGGTTCCCACCTGAATCTGCATATACAAAAAACAACAAAAACAAGCAAACAAGACACCACTCTCACCTGAATCTGCATATGAACAGGTTATATTGCAATGCATTACATTACTTTGTGTTCTATTGTATTTTAGATATGTATTCTATTGTAATAAGATATCTCACAGCAACTCAAAACAGTGATTGGAGCTTTGAGCTTTAGGCACACAACAAGGAAAGAGAGCTGAGGGTTCTAAATTGACACGTTTCTCATATAATTGCCACCTTCGCCTACACTCTTGTCTGCTTGATGGATGCAGCATAATTGTATATATACACAGCTAGAGATAGTGAGACAACAGAGTAATACTACACAACTTATAGACATGATTCAGGAGATTCTCTGTATGCATATGAAGGCCTGTCACCAAATCCAACCCCAAGTGGTATCAATGAGGCATCCATGCAATGGTCGTCTGTTTAGGGAAGTTCAGGGCGGACTCATGATGGACATTTTGGGACACCTACATTGCTAGACATGTGAATACCAGTATAATGATGATATTCTCCTCAAATAGACACATTAAACAACGTTTTTTACCATGGTGACAACAACGTAATAGCAATCGGGGATGCAATAACATTAGATATGAATAGACGTTCAATATGTGCAGAAAGTAGTATAGAACTTTCCCTTAATAATTGTTATCCTCGGTTATGCGCAAGGCTTCGCAATAGATCAATGGTCGGGGCTAAGCTCACTCATCCCACCCCACTATCCCTACGGCAACGCCAGCCCTTGTGAGCCATTTAATAAGTAATGAAGCAATCACACATCCACCCACAAACCCTGTGTATAATTCATGGGACATTTAGCCATGTGTGTGTTTCCCGTAACACTGGAAATAATTATAGTCTTATACCAGACCAGGAAGTGCTACTTGGTTCACTCCAACCTGTCAAATGTGCACATCTTTGGGGACGGTAAAACGTACAAAAATAAGCAAGTGTCTTTAACAGAGTGGTTCACGGGATATATATGATAGTACATAGCCCAAGGTTCCTCTACTGTATAGGCAACGTCTTCAGCAGCTATGTCGAAGGACGCGTTGGTGAAGATAGACGGGTAGAAAGATGGCATTGGCAGAGACTATGATATACACTGCCCACTGTAACCCACCCCCGGGGAATGGCTGTCACATTGAGCTGGTGCGGGAAAGACTAATTTGAATACTGAAATTGCATCTATGAAGTCCTGAAGGTATGATAGAAGACACACAGATATTCGCCAGCCAACAATATAAACCTAAAACCGTATGTGAATCGGAGATATATCTGTTTAGAGATTGAGCCATTCTGGATCAACCTTATTACATGCATTAGTGTTGATGTTGTATCACGAACCAATGCCGACACAGGTATTATTATAGAAAGTCAAATTACTCCCACTGAATGAGTTACTTAACTTTCAGCCTCCGGAACATTAGCCATTGCACCTCCATAATAAGCCACACTTCCAATGTTGTGTAACCACCATAATGTCTATGTTATTGACTTCACGGCCCTTAAGTGGCCATCGTTCAGAAAATCTATGGCCGTCAATTGCCCGTAATGCTGTTGTGTAACACGGGTCAATGTCGTATGGATTAGTTTCCTGTTGGCGTGAAACAAGTCACATGACCACCTGTAAACTTGCGCACTATTTTAAAGCCACTTTGTGCGAAGAAAACCCACCTGCATTCTCCCCCTACACAAACCCGACATACTGTACACTGTACAATGTGTGCATGGCACAGTCACAATATATACATTTACTGCATGGTGCCTTCAGCCAATCAGCATCATTTGAATACTTGTGGTTGAAAATGAAGTCACAATTTAAGTTGGTTATATTTTAAGGTCTAACACCGCACCCCCACAGGACCCAAACCACAGTAAAACACTAACAAACAATTGTCCACCCGCACGTTGTATTGGTCATACATGTGTATGTATTATGTATGTTACTTGTCGGTACACTTAGTTGACTCACTTGTAGGTACATAAGACCAAATTGTAATCTGGGGTCGCTAACTGCTTATGTTGAAATGGCAAGCTGATTGAGTCCTAGCTTGCACAATTATAGCAGACAACAATAATTGTTGAAGCATATGTCATACTCGTCTCCACTGACAACAAGACAATGGACGAATCATTGACAGCAAGTAGAGAAGTTTGAATTGATGCACAGTTGAGCCTCTCTATTAATAAACAATCAAGAGATCTGACCTCAAGAGGTCTCAAGAAAAGAGGTGCAGTCTTTATTAGTATATGTGGACATTATTGGTGGTCTGTTTATTAAGGTTAGAGTAAACAAAATCTTCCTATAGAGGTGTTTTTGTACGGAGGTGGTCTTAGTTCGAGGCTGTACTGTATGCAGATCCTGTGAGTAATTGATTCTGGTTGTAGTCAACTTATTTTGACAATTGGTGGCGATAATTATTTTTTGGTGTTATTGTGTGAGTGAGATTGCTGTATTGTGTTTATGGGGGTAACCAGATGCTTTATAAAGGGTACGCATGAACTCACGTCACCTCAAGTTGACTCATGTGTCCAGTATTACCATCAAAATTACAACCCTTAAGACAATAAACTAACACAAACTAACAAAATAACAAAAACTAATTATAACAATGCCAGCAGTTTTACAGTACCTGCTACCTTCTTGTTCTCCTACGATAAAATTCAATAACACTGAAACATGTTCACGCTTTAAAAGCTTTAAATCACCCATACAAATGAATTGCATTTACTAAAGCAAAGGTAGATGCATACAGCAATCATGTGATTGTTTGAAAACGTTTGCTCGTGGGTTCTGTGCGTAAACGTTTGCTTCCCCTGCATGCGGTCAGGTTGGTCAATGTTGATTGTATTTGTAGCGTCGGTGGTAACAATTGGTGCATTTATACTCAACAGCAACTCTGCCATTGTTAATAATGCATGTTGCATAATTAATGCATCACTAAATTGAGCAATACAACTTGTTGGCGAATTGTTGATTAGTTCTAACAGGAGAGATTTATGACTTGTAAGACTTAATGCCATTAACCTGGTCAGCGCAATGCTTACAAAGTGATGTTGACCATATATCAAGATGGTAGTGGAATAAATGGGAGCAAGATGTTAGGGACAGAAGATTTTACATGTAGATAAATTGATCTAGGGATATGATATTTAACCCATTAGCTCCCGGTGGTATATAGCATATTGGATGTTGTATCCATTTTGTGGATCTCTGCTGTCCTTACAAGATCCCATGGCAGGCTTCTGTTGATTACATGATTGACAATGTTAAAACAAGATGGGCTGTACTACGTCCAGTAATCGTGGAGTGGACGGAACCTTGTCTAGAAACCTCAAAGAAGATCCAGCAGTGAGACGATTTTAGCTTCTGCTCTTTTGAGTTCATGAAGTTCACCACAGTGACTGGAATTGATCTTACGCGAACATACATGTAACCCCTCCACACACACACACAAACACACACACTTCCCCCATCCCCACCCCTTTTTTTCTTTTTTTTTTTTCTTTTTTTTTTTTTTTTCTGGGGGCGGGGGCGGGGGTGTCTCAGACCCTGTCCACATTACTGCACGTAAACGAGTAGGCGACATGCGTTTGACGTACAGTTGAAGCTTGGCATCTCGAATACGTAGAGACAGCCAATACTCGGGATAACCAACTGATGTTGTCGGTTCACGGGAATCTCATTTACACATAGTCATTGGACCGTATTATCATATCTATTTCCAAAAGTTTGTGAATTGAAGAAAGCCCGAAATTGACAAGTATGCAAAGTGAATGGGTGGAAGTGAAATTTGAGAAACGAAATATAGAGATACCGATGTTCTACCGTACACGAATTCATATGTTGCGATAACACATTGCTGCTGAAGACAAAGCCGTTGTTATCGTGATAGCGGCACCTCCAATAATAACAGAATGCAACGGGCCATCTGGCCGACACATGGGCAGCACAGATTAACGGGATTTGCGTAATCCGTGTGATTATTGGACAGGATATAGTGAAATATAGTTTGGAAAGTATGGTGGGTGAATTTGCAACTGTGCACAAATCCAGTCTAAGCTGCAATTAACCACATTATGACGTATTCAAACATACGTGATTCTGCCATGCTACAAATAAACATGACTCAGCAAATAACTATAAGACAATCAGTTATTTAAACAATTTGTATTGGCTACATTACGCAAAGGCATCGTGCTAATATGTTCTTAAGCTTTGTTTGCGCATGTCATTTGAGTATATTTAACAGCTGACAATGTAACTTAAACCCTACATCTGAGTATTTTTTAAATGTCGCTTTAGGCACGCACAACTTGAATGTACACAATCAGCACAGTAATTGTGGTCAAGACATTGGAATCACGTGGCATCACCTCAAACAATGCACGAATAGACGGCGCATCGAACCCGCAACCCCTGCCAACCTGTTGCATGTTGTAAGCTCTACGTCTACCGCCGGCACTTTACATTAGAACCTCTATGTGGGACAATCCTGTGATTGGACGCATGCAATCTCAATAAACAGGTGGTCTGTTTGTGGAGGTTCATGGTGGTCCCTTTAGAGGCAGTTTTTTTTACTGTGGAAATGACACTTCAATAGAGGTTGTCTCTTTACAGAGGCGGTCTACAGGTGAAGTTGTCCTTCTACCTTCGGCAGACACGTTCGTGTATATATATCAGCAGCTGCTGACTCCATAATTCATTGGATTATTCTGCTAAATTTGGTGGCATTGTAGGAGTAATCATCTCCCGTATCCGCACACGACAATCCCGTGCCTCACCAGACCTGTTTACCACCTCATAGAATATTCCATGTGCAAACTTTGCAATGAAACACATGTTTGTGCCGTGTATTGTCAGTGTGCATAGACGTGGATCTGAGCCAGTTCTATAATGGAAATAGATTAGCTCAAGCGACAATTATATAGTAGTTGTATCAAATTCTGTTATGTACTAGCATATTTGATTTTTCCCAAGGTTAAAATGCCATTGTCAGTATAAATGGGACACGACACTCTGACTGACAAAGAGAGACCCTGGCATGCTGCGTAGGATAGATACTGAAAGGAACACTTGATTGGTTTAAGGTAGATGTAGTCATAATAGAATTGACCATGTGCATAGCTAGCATTGCAATAACATTGTTCTATTTGTTATTGATGGTAGCAATATTGCGAGGAACATCGATAGAGTTGATTGAATAAGCCCCAACTAGATGAGGATGTAATATAGGTGAAGATAAGTTACATTCAATAGTCTTGACATTCAGAGAGACAAATTGTTAAAAAGCATTAGCTTATATGTACGTGCGTACGAATGAAAGCTATGAAAACTTTGAAATATATATATATAATTTTAAAAAATCTAATGCAATAAAGTAGTATCACACTAAAACGTAGAACATGTGCATGTATATCTACACCGGTATACATCAATAGATGAAAATAAGATTTTCAAAATTTCATTTGGAAACAAATAAGAATATACTGTGACAAAAATATGGTTGATATGATTAAAATAAAAGTATATTAAACTTCATATTGTGTATCTCAAAAATCCAACTCACTGTTAAGAACAGACAATTTAACATAATACGATATGTTTACAGGAAATTGACTCGAAGCTTAAAAAACAAAACTAAGACGTTCATGTACAACGTCGTCAAATAACAGATTTATTGCTGTTTAAATTCATAATATGAAAACGTGCAAGAAAGCTAATATTATTATGAGATGTTTTTTATGAACTTACAGTACTTAATTTTGATACTTGCCTTTTAAAAATATGGAATTCTTTAAAAATGTGTGCACCCAAGAACAATTTACACACAATGGAATAGTGAAATGTCAGAAATGCTACAGAAATTCGATTTCCGGTACACAGCAATATTCTATTTGAAAACATCAAATAGGGCTGTGCGTGCCAAAAATGGGGCATGAGCCAACGTCCTGATCATAACAATTGCCATCATGTTTCTCGTTTTGTTGGCCATGTCACAAAAACACGCCCATATTTTACACATGTAAAAGTGCGCCCACTCCCCGGGCCCATCACGACCGCAATAATAATGCTTTGCACCGATTATAAAAGTCTTCCATCTAACGTGCCACATTGTTGTGTTTTACGTCGTTAACTGCTGGTGAAATGTTGGTCAAAAATGATAAGTTTGATTTTTTTTGTAAAAAAAAACAACAATACTAATGAGAGGCTATGCTGCAGTTCAAATATTGAATTAATCTAGGGTTTATTGATAAATGTCTGTACTTGACAGCAATTATTGAATTAAAATTGACAAATATCACTTTAATATACCTCATTTAATGCAACTGTTGCTAAAATTGCTGCACTGTTGAAAAAAAACATATGAATAAACTGATAAATGTTGAAATTTCCATGATAAAAGAGAAGAGATATAATCACATTGTTTGTGACCCACTAAAGTCACTGTATATTGATTTATCACTTAATTCTTATCCAGCATATACTCACCACCGCTGCGATGTATCCATGGTACTTGGCATACTCCAGAGAGAACGCCTGGAGTCCAGGGTACTGGAAGGGCGGTGGCTCCACCACTGTTTCAGACACATTCTCCATTCCGGAGCTCACGTTCTCAGGGATCCAGGAATCTGGAGCCGTATCCGGAGCACTGTTGTACACTGGTGTATCCATGGTGTCCATCCTGCTTGCTTCAGAGGACTTTCTTGGTCAGAGACTCGGTGGTAAAATATCCCTTTTGATACTGATTATTATTATTTTCTGTGTGGAACTGTATGATTAATTATCAAAATCAATTACCCAATATATAATTTAATTTGCCGTAATTTTGCTAAGTCTTCAGTTCGTCTGCTTCATAGAAAATAGTTGTATATTTATAAGTTGTTACATTAATCGTTTATTTTGTTGTCCTGTGACAAGGGTGTGGATATCCAAATGTTGAGTACTGTTAATAACCTTCACAATTCACTTCAATATGATCTGCTGTTAATTCCTGGTGTGCTTTGGTCAGACAAGTTCACTTCTTATATATAATAACATCTGTAATAATAATCATACATGTTATTTCAAAAGTATGCTACATAGCATTGACAACATACCAACTAACACTAACCCACTATTTTCATCTAATCTGAATGCAGCTGGTGCCAGAAATATATTAATTGTCAAAAAACAATAGGTTGATAATAATTTAGTAAATTGCAATTGTACTGCTACTTTCCCAGGTTAGCAGTTAATTTTGTAGCCAACGCCATCAATCCATCCCACATTCTCCGCCAATATCAATCAACCTTGCGGTAATCTCACACCAACCCCAATAAGACCTTGTTAATCACTTTTCACAGCAAGCCTCCAAGCACGAAAATAACTCCCCATTACCTATTGTTAGGATCAATTTCCAATCAATTTCAATCAGCTTCATCAAAGTTCTCTACTGGCGTAAAATATCCGGTCGCAAATGTGCAAAAAATCCCATTGTCAACAACTGGTTAATAATTCGTACAGAACTGCTGTTCATTTCAAAGGCCTTGGTGGCTTATTCCAAATATCCGTCTGTCAACACGAAAAAAAAACTCTGCTAATAAATAATCCATTGATTGCTGTGTGTGTTAATGGTAGTGTCTTTGATTGATAAAGTGGAATAATAAAGTTTATTGCATTGCAATAAGTGCATCTTTTTGTTATAATAAAAAGTCGATTTTTGTGTAGTGACAAGTGTCTTCAAATTTATAGTTTAGCATTGATTTGAAACAGTTCTCATTTTTCACATAGATAGTCCTGTCAACAAACTCCAGAAATTATACCACAACAGCTGAAGCCAATTCCCAAAATGCATTCCTACCCCAAATCTTCAATCTTCAATCGCGACACATCAATCAGTAAACCCACGAGTGACTCCGACGTTGACAGATTAAACGCAAACAAAAATCAGTCAGCGATTTGTCACAGAAGTCTTTAGAAATCACACACGCTTCTACGCACACGTCTGGGACAGTTCTATCTGTTCTGATAATTCATCTAACGGTTCGCCTGACGCACCAGCTCTCACGTGCCGTTCATTGTCCTATGGTGTCACTTACACGCGAGCGGAGCCTAAATACCCCGTAGTTTCTATGAGTCTACCAGCTGAGGAAGCGTGCGGCGTGGCGTGGATCATTGTATGCCTCAGTCAGTTTTTCTTCTCATCTCAGTGACAGCCGCAACAGCAGGCACCTGCAAGCAGAACAGACGGCATTAAGCGGTGATGGACAGTCTTCGGTAATTAGGTGATGACATGGGATTGCTTTTGGGAAAGATGTATTTGTTTTATTGTTTTATTCAGACAGGCCAGTGCTGTGTGTGGGTTTTTGTGCTCAACACAACTTCCGTCAGTGCCATATTCACCTCTGACAAGATTATATATGAAATATCCCAGGAAATGTTTAGCCCTTCATTCAACAATTGCCACTGAGCAGAAAAAAGTGACTCTGCACCCAACCCTTTGAAAAAAAAAACTGAGGGCATATTTGTTCGGGAAAGCGTTGGTAAAGGGAGGACTGACCAATTGGAACGTTCTTAGTAATTCAAATACCTCTTAGATCTTTGTGAATCATGAAATTATGTGCTATTGACACCCGAGGCTGGGGCTCTTTGAATTAATATATAAATGTATATTATAAGCGGCTGCCTTTCATAAGGAATGATGTAAATTGAAATAACATGATGCATGCAACGTGATACAGAGATCGTCTTTCTATGCAGATTGCTGTTTGTGCATATCAAATGAGAAGAGAGATCGTTACATATTAACTTAACCCTTCGTGTCTGAGCTATTTGATAGGTTTGACAGAAAAAATATCTAGGCTACATGTATGAAGATCCCAATCTTTACAATTCAATATCCAAGAGAAAACTTCTCCTGTGGCCTTCATAAATGTGTATTTTTAACAGAAATCAACATACAAATGTATGTATCTACAGATTCATGGTATATCTAATTGTTACGACATAGTAGGATAATTATGGATTTATTTGTCTAGAATATCTTCCAAACAACAAGCTTGTCGCACCCTCGAATTCAAAATGAATGCTCGGCGATGTCATATTGAAAGGTTTATTTTTTTCACTTCATTATACAATGATATTATTGCTCATGGCTATGAAAAATCACAAATCGAACATAAATATACTGTAGGATGCTTACATCGAAGGATATCCAATATATACCAGGCTTCCAACATTTCAATTCATATGTTTGGTGTGTCAAATTCTGACTCGATATTCGATCCATTTCTGTGATGTAATTTCCGAATAAACAAGATTCCAGCCCGTTCGTCTGTCCCAGTCTGTCATTTCCTACTCCCCCCCCATTACATACGTCCCCACCTTCTTCCTGGCGGCACCGAGAATTTGTTACTAAAATAGCATTTTTTTGTTTAACCATAGGTCCCCGGGGGCGCAACGCCGCATTGCGACCAACGGCAAGGACCGGCGCGAAAAGTTTCGCCGGTACAAATGGGGAACCGCGGGTATCGTCGGCGCCAAAACAAGCCGCGGCCACTTTTCATTTACCGTCCGGTAGGGGATTATTCCCTTTGATATCGAGACCGTGGGCACCGTGGGCGGAGGCGGCGGCTCTAATCCACTGTTGGCGACATCGCCACGGCATGAACCTCGCACTTGTTTAAAATTATTTTAATTACTTTAAAAACAAAGAAAAAACAACAGCTGTGCCGTCGGTATCGGTGCACGTGTCGCCGGCACGTATGTAATGTGTGTGTGGGTGGGGGGGTAATCGGTTTAGATTTGATTCGACACATGAATTGGTTGTTTTGTAGCGCTTACAAATCATGACCACGTGTACAACAGCGTCGCAGCCTTTATCACCCGCTGCAATAGTCTAAACGCCGATAATGGAGCAGGGAGATGTAGACTAGCTACCTAACTTTTATCATAGACGAAGTGCGTATCTAGGTAGCAAAGTAAGTTCACGAGTCTGTGGTTATCTTCTAATGACGTCAATAAAAAACTCTTTTTTTTTCCACCGTAAAGCAGATGAATCTATTTTAAACAACATGTAATACACTAGCCAATTCTCATAGAAATATGAAAATGTCGCGATGTAAATTAGTCCTCTAAAATGGAGGTCTGACGGGTAAATACCTGCTCTTATAAATGGTAGTTTTATGTATAAAAATTGATCCGAAATAAAAAACACGGTTATTTTCGCATCAAATTTACCGTGCCGATCGCCATATATGGCGATATCGCAAACAAAGCGTTAAATGACTATGACCGACTTAAGCCATCAGGTATGCAGCTCACCCTTACCAACCTCATCTTATTTTTATCAATTTGAACAAAACTCATTAATGAAACTAAGTTACGCTGACATATCAATGCCATGCACAAGTCATAAACTAATAGAGTTGTGACCTGTATTGCCGCCTGCTTCTCTAGGAACAACCAAAACACGGCCATCTCATTTCTGTACCTCGCCGGACGCTGCATAAACCTCGTGTCTGGGGTAAATGGTTTTACGGCTCACTGGGTAGCTCACTGTCTGTGCGAAAGACGACGTCTGTGGGCTCTTGGCGTGCATACTTGGCGCTGGTGGAACAGTCGGGTGACCGTGCTAATCTTGCTGCATATCGCACGTATTTTGATGATAACACGGGAATGCCATGCGCCACGTAGGTACCATTACTTGATGCATTTGCTCTAAAGTACCCCATTAATTCAAACATGAGCAGCGCCGGTCAGTTTTACAGAGAATATGTCTGTGTCGGGGAAATATTGACTGCATGCAACCGCTACATTAACATGGGGAGGGAACCAAGTTCGCTAAATTTATCCTAAAAATCTTCATGTCTATCAGGACTCGATATTACATTAAATAACGGCCACGATACGCAACTGAATTGACTTCTAATGTCGGAATCGTGAGACCCTGCCATTACCACGGTCACTCGAGGCACGAAAACGTGATCCACCAAATTGCAGTCAGCAGCAGCAGCAGTAATTATCTTGTCATTTTTACCTCACTTTGAATGAGCATGCAGCACAACTGTTCATCCACTTATATTGGTAAGACATATAGTTAAAAGTCAAAACATACGGTTGCTCTGACTTCTTGGTACACACCTGATAAAGATGTAAAGAGCCTAATTGAAAATTCAATATATTTGGCAAATAAGGTGATTTTTTTACAATCAGCGAAAATGCAAATCGCATACAATCAGTAAAATGAGGTTACTGGTAGACGATGCATCATGTATGTGTGTGATTACACACGTACATTGTACAAACTAGAACGCAGTTTCTCATCAATCTGTAGATGCATGTGCCATTCGTCAAGCTAGTTTAATACATTTTTACAAGTTTCAGACATCAATAGTGTTTGCAAATGTGAAATTGCAGTCTACAGTTCCGTTGGCAGTGTTTAAAACGAATGTGTAGCTATATCTGGTTTTGAATGGTTGCTTAATATGTTCATGCATCTTTGTAATCCGTTTGGTTCAACTTGCGATAAAATACAGTAGATCCTCGAAGGAAGACTACCTCTACACAGATATCACCTTTACAATTGGACCACCTGAAGAGAACATTGCTGAAGCAGCAGTCGGAGAGCAACGAATGTGGACACTGCGCTTTTACAATTTACGTGGTTTATGGTAATTGGTTGCATGGTAAAGCTGATGCTACCTTCCAAGAGACGTTTGGAACATCCGAATGAATGTCAGCAAATGCCAAAAGCCAGCACATTATAACAAAACAACAAAACGTCTGTAGTTTCACAAATCATGGACTTCCTAAAAGCATATGACTTGTGTTCTAAACATAAGACAGAACCCACGAGAGAAGCATACGTGTAGGGTTACATACGGAAGTGTGAAGAAGCGCCATGAGCCATCCATCCCCGAGTGTGTGTCCACATGTTAATGCCTTTACCCTTGAACGGCTGGTTAAAGAGATATGAGAGAGATCATAGGATACGTGTCACACTATCAGTTTGGCATAAAGAAGTGTTTGTAATGCGGTTTAGTCATCGAGCTGTCTAAACAGTGCCAATGTACAATGTAGTTACTATATTTTATGCTCATATTACCATGATGCTATGCAAGTTTTATGAATATTCCTATCCATTATAGATTATCTCAATCCTAAAGTTTCTGGGGCCGAGAACTGCAAACATATGACACTACGTGTTGAATATTCAATACACAGGTCCAAACCTCTCTGGCGGCTCAATCGTTACTCGTTTTAACTGCCATTTGTCAAAAGAAGAGACAACAGCGCCGCCTATCGATCTCTACTTGAAACCACTTACAGTGCGGCGACCTACTAGAAGTGCACCCATACAATGTCGAGGTCCAATATCGAAGCACGCCCTTAAGTTTTGCACATAACACAATTGCGTCCCAGCTTTTAGTTTACAATTTTAGAAACCTAAATCCACATTTTCAATGATTAATATAGAAACATATCCTACTTTTTCTCATGCTGTTGTATAGGCTAATGGCAAGGAAGAGCACTGCATTGCGTTTTTGCATATTGCATTAGAATACGACACGCAGTTTTCTCAGCAGTGTACCAGTAATGTTATCCAACATTTGATATAGAACCAAGCCTTCCTTGTCAAATTGTGTTAGGAGCACACCCTGACATTTTTGCAGGTATGGTATTAAAACCTTAGGCTAACTTTGCTCAGCATTTTTACAGAACGTCTGCATGACGACAGTCTGATTACAATGTTTGGAATATATAATCAAACTGATAAAACAAATGGTATCAAGCTCTAGAACTCTCATCGGGAATTGAACACGCATGCATGTAATATATTGTATCATGGTAGATGTGAACTAGAGAGATGCCCTTATGAAACACTTTTAATATAGCAAGCCAGATCTGAAAATACTTGTATTTATGCTCGATGGATCAATTGTGTTGAATACAAATATAAATATGCATATATATTAAATAAAACCCATATATCTAGAAAGAGGTTAACTCATTCTCGTTCACTCACGCCCCTAAACACACACAAACACATACTAACAAAGTGTGATTAACTATCATTTTTAACAACACAATATCAATGTGCATGCATTAAAATACATGGGCATTTAACACGGGGTGTCATAAGGGGGTGCTTATGTAACATACATAATAAATCGGGCAAACCAATAGACAGGCGTGGCTGTAATAAAAGATTGATGCGTCTTTTGGTGCAACACAGTGTGTGTAAACAGGTTATTTATGTACACAGGGTTTGCAAAAAGCACAGCTTTGTGGCAATATTAATGTGTGGCAAGTGACAATCGATGGTTGTTGACTTGGTGCAGTTGTCTGAACCATGTGTATGTTAATGGCATAAGACTTATTACGGCCATATCAAAGAGCATTACCTGGTAACATGATAACTCTACGGGGGTCCGGGAACAAAGTGTAGAGCTGGAGGCACAGTATCAGTTGACACCTATCCCTCTACTAACTCATACTTGATAGAGATTACACAACGATTTGGGATCTTATTAGTGATGTGTATGTTAGATAATAACCTAAAGACCGCACATAATAAAAAAAAACATTGAAAGTTGTAATGTTTAGCATGCAGTTTCAAACTCGTATCAGTCTACTCTTTTGACGACACAAACATATATGTTCAGTTGTCTGTTCTGTTATCTGTTGGCCATCTTCAATTCTGGCGGACATTTTGAAAAAAATCACGATGGCCAATCGAGTCAAATTTAAGAATATATGTTAAAGAACACATATTCAAAATGTCATGCTTTTATCATAATTTGCACGATTTTCTTTCTATTAGATGCTCCACTATGGTGATCAAAGCATGAGTGTTAAGTATCTGCCATTTGTGTTGCATGCGATTACATAGTGCCATAGCACCACATCAACTGACCTGTACCAAATCTCTATGGGAATAGTGAAATCTTTTACATATATTACTCTGATGATTGAACAGCAGGGTGATATCTAGCTGAAGTACACCATTGCGCTTCCCGACCCGAACCTCACTCTCATCTATTAGAATATCCCCACAAAACATTGACCACAGCCATCTGTAAATGCAGTTATTGTTGTGCTGGCAATTTGAGTACTTTTTGGTATCCTTGTCTTTCTATCGCTCGCGTAGTCCAATATCACGAATTACACTTGCCATTGTTAACTACAGATGTAATGCATACGAAGACTCGTAGAGTTGTATTGCCACTACTTGTCCTTCAATTTAATAACTTCTAATTCATATGTCATTATACAGTAGGTGTGAGACCTCATGCCAAGGTACATGTAGCATCTGCTTACTAAAGTGTTTTTTTTATACTGTTAATCAACTGGTCAATGTACATATGTGTGTGTGTGTGTGTGTGTGTGTGTGTGTGTGTGTGTGTGTGTGTGTGTGTGTGTGTGTGTGTGTGTGTGTGTGTGTGTGTGTGTGTGTGTTTGTGTGTGTGTGTGTAGATTTGATCGGTGTATAGATTAATTTCGATGAATATATGTGGTAATTCAAATATATATATGATATATATATATAGATTATATATATATATATGGTAATTCAAAGGCGGTGCAAAAGATCTACCGATTGCAAAAATCGAACATGTAGAATTAGGCAACCTTGCATTTCTATGCATATGTTTTCCAGCACGGAAGCCTCGGATACGACGGATGTGATATGTTGACACTGTTCAGCTGCAATACGAGACTCTGTTGAAGTTCACTAGGCAGGGTACACACTCACGATTCCAAGTCAATATAATGAATAAAAAAAAGCCAGTGACAGGGTATGGACGGCCTTGTAGCTTATCATCTATCCAGTTTCACAATGTTTCAGACAACAATGCCACTATGAATCCATTTAACCCTAATCAATTTTAAGGTCCGTTTGGACAGGGTATATTGTTGTGACATCTTTTTATCCGCTGTGTATTTATTCTTGCCCTTTTTAGTAGTTTGTCTGCCTTATATCTTGTCATTATCAGGACCAAAGATTATTTGATTTGATTAAATATTAGGACCTACAAAAAATAAATCGATTGGGGTCCCAAACCTTGGACCCCCACAGAAAAATACAGAAAACAGAGTTTTACTTAGGGTGCTCTCACTTAACTAGTCAATAATATTTATTGGTATGCCCAGTGATGGTGATGCATTGATACTATAGTAGCTA
>CM032668.1:785900-808293 GCA_019095985.1 Streblospio benedicti
CGATTGCTTTCGGGGACACGTATTTTTGTTTTTTTTTCTTTAGGGGGGATTTTGCTCCCCATTTTAAAAAATGGGGGTATCAAAAAATTATGTTAAAAATTTTAAAATTAAAATTTAAAATTTTTTACATTTTTTACGCCCCAAAAAGGAAAAATTTTCTATTTTGTTGTTGCATCGAACTAGTGATGCCCACTACCTGCCCCTTAAATTTTAAATAAAAACTTTTTAATTTTTATGTATTAACGAGGGTGAACTAATGAATACACATTCCCTTTCAAATTTTTTTATAATTTAAAAATAAAACTTAAAAAGCCATATTTGGGTTTTGTTGTGTGGTTTGTTGGTTTTGTTTTTTGAGTGTTTTTTGCGTTTTTTTCCGTGTCTGGCTTGGTTGTTTGTTTGTTTTGTTTTTTTTTGTTTTGTGGTGTGGGTTGGGTTGTTTGTTTGTGTTTTTTGTGTTTTGGGTTGTTTTTTTTTTTTGGAATTAAATTTGTAAGATTAATCGTGTGGTAATTCAAAGGCGAATGGTTTATATATAGATCTACCGGTGCAAAAAAGTCAGAACATGTAGAATTAGGCAACCTTGCATTTCTAGGCATATGTTTTCCAGCACGGAAGCCTCGAATACGACGGATGTGATATGTTGACACTGTTCAGCTGCAATACGAGACTCTGTTGAAGTTCACTAGGCAGGGTACACACTCACGATTCCAAGTCAATATAATGAATAAAGAAACCAGTGACAGGGTATGGACGGCCTTGTAGCTTATCATCTATCAGTTTCACAATGTTTCAGACAACATGGTACCACCATGAATCCATTTAAACAACGGCCCAAGCCATATCAAGATCCAGTATAGAAAGTATACGGCTGTCTGCTTTACTAAATATATCATCAGTACAGCGAGATCCTTGTGTTCATTTTTGTGGGTCTCGTCGCCTTCTAGTTAATTGGGATTCGCCACGGATTTGTAACATCTGAATGCCCAATTCTTTGCACAATCATAAATACGTCATTCGTTACCCTTATGACGAGCAAATCTCTAGGACGTGTTCTAGCCCAGATTTCCCAGTGCCACATCCTGCTACCTCCCCAGTGACGTCACCCCCAGGAACACGTGCTTTGTACTAGAAGGGAAACTCATGTTTATACTATTTCTCTTGACTTACAGACTTTGTGTAGCTGCATGCGGATTAATTATCAAGTAATTATAGTTTGTTTTGCTTGAGACGCCTCATTTCTCATCTCATGGTCTTTGAAATTGAAAACACCAACTCGCATAGCAGTGATGCAAAATTGACAATTTCCTGAAGAGATTATTCACTGGTTGTATAATTAATATCTACAACAATACACACAGGCTTTACTCTAAACCGCAGGAGTTTCTGCTAATAGAATCGCATATATATATAATGACACATGCCCAGGAGATCACTATTTATATGTAGAAAATGAGGATTTTTTAATGACAAGAACTGAATTAGTATAGCAACCTACCCTTTTTCTGCGTTATATATAGCAAGCTGGGTGTACACTTTTATGAACCATGCAGGATATTAATGCATGTATGTCCTTGGTAGTTACCGTAAGTAGGCCTATCACCAGGGTGTATTGTACCACACAGGTTCAGGTTAATATCCATTGTATCTACATTGTTTCTGTTTGATGTGCAATGACCTAGTTGTTAAGCACATTCATGTATCAGGGGCAATGTCCTAAATGACGTCATAATTCCATCTCCCGACGAATGAAGATGAACGAGCTGTAGTACAACTTGAAAGAAGATGCAGCGATTGCAGTTTATAGAGAAGGGCTGGGAGCGCTACGAGAGAGATGAAGAGGGTGGGGTAGGGATGTCATAAACAGTGACACATTCGATGGGTATGTTGCCATCATCGTTTTGTGTCTACATATAGATCTATATATCGCATAGAACGTACTCATTAGCGTTCGTCGTAGCTGTTGTACAATAGCCTAAATGAAGACAAATCCACCTGGCTCGGTTCTTGGAGAACGCACATTACTGCTGATTACGGCAACTTTTATGAGAATCCTCCTCAGCCGCGCCAATGGGGGGCAGAGTCCACTGATTACATATTGTTGTGCATCTCACTCCATCATCGTGTGCGATGTGCACCGTACAGTCATATTGCTGTTCGTCTCACTTCATCATATACACGTATGATTATGTCATTGTATTTTCTTAGGGTAAGACGTCCTCCTATGAGAAATAAGAATGTGCGTTTTGATGAATAGAATATTTCTTGGACTCGGCCTTGGTGCAAAGCAAGTTTTTGGCTGTTGGGGTGGTATCTGTATAATGATTTATATAGTTTAATATAGATTGAAACTGTACAAAGTGTAAAAATGAACTGCTTGGGTCAATCTACACAATACTATGCATACATGTCTCACAAATCTTAAGTACATAATTATACACGTGTCTGTGTATTTTGTTCAGTGCAACTCCATCCAACCAAATATAAAATACATTAGCTGATTGCTTTGAAGTTGGAATGGAACACGGACAGGTCATGTGTCTGCCATTGTAGGACACTCAAGCTAAATAAAAATTCACTTTCTAAGGTATTTTTTTCCAGTCGTCGTCTTCATCTTGTCACCAGCATATGAAGAAAACTATCTGACTGTATTTGAATGGAAATGATATTAACAGTAACGTAACCACAGCAATTGATTGGTTGCAATAGATAGTTTCTTATTTCGTATGCATATAGCTTCGACTATTGACTTGTATCTTTTTTGCTGTGCAGATGACATCTCAATCAATTATCACCCCAGTGTACCGGGACATTTTCCAACGGCACCGTCATAATACATAAACATACTGGTGACTACAGCCAATCAAAAGCAAGCTCATTTGTATGATTATATCAATAAACAATTACATGCAGGCATCATAAGTTGGCACCACAAGGTCTCCCCCGGGTTAGCTCGGGATAAAATTCATTATGCACATAGTTAGCTATGGGTATTAGCATTTTGTTAGCGATGTGATTAGATCACCTTTGGTCTAATGTGCCCTGTGAGTTTTGTGTATTCAATGATAAATGAATTACGGTGTTCCTATTAAATAGAGATCTAATGTATTCAAACGTCCCTATACTTTGAGCATAGATTTTAAACTAGATACCAAAGTCTAGCAAGCCTTGTGTAATAAGTGTGCTGAGGTTCAGTGGGATTCCCAACAAGCAATAAGTAACAGAACAGCAACATTTACTCATTTTTCCCTTTAAGGGGACTGTCAACTCTTTTCTTACGATTTTATTAAACTTTGATTTTCTCACTCATTATTGCTTCAATTCTTACAAATTACACCTTAATTTGTAGATAATTATCTAATCTAATGGCACAGCATGTTTAGAATTGTATAGATTGATGAACATTTTTTTATAACACAATTAGTGAAAAATTTACAACTTTGCCTGTGAAGCATATAACTGATAGTGAAACATCAAAATGACCGAAATCACTATTCAGTTACAAAATTTGTATATTTATCTAGAAAACCTTGCCTCAATTTTTTTATATTTTTCCCCTTTATCATTTTACATGCATTTTAAGTTTTAAAACCACTTATTTTCCGAATTTTCTTGCAAATCAATACAAAAACGTTCATAATTCATCAACGAAATAAAAAAAAATCAAAATCCCTAGTAAGGTTTTCTTCAGAATGCATATATCTTCAAATATATACACGTTTGTGAAAATTTGATTTCACGGTTAGAGAGAAATATGAAAAGAAAAATTAATCCACTGTGCAAACTTAGTTTTGAGAAAATGGGCTTTAAACATGGCCAATCAATATACATTGACAGTAGTTGCTGTCTATAAAATGTATCATATAAGAAAAACTATTGGTGATAAAAGGTTCATTTTAAAAAGATGTTTTTCTTTATCATTTATAGCATACAAAACAATGAAAATGTAAAAATTGAATTTTTAGTCCATATAACCCTATACGCCTGCAGAGAATGAGTCATTGTTTTTCACTCCGGGTTGGTCTTCACGAAATGGGTTGTAATGGGAAAACTATTGAAGATAAAAGGTTCATTTCAAAACATGTTGTTCTTCATAGTTTACAGTATAATAAATATTAAAAAGCTGAAAATAGAATATTTTTCCCTTAAAGAGTTCACAGTACCCTTAAACTGTAAATATATAAGATAATCTAAATATGAACATGCAATACTAATCAAAATTCCACCAATGTCTTATGTAAGCGTAATACAGTTGAAAAGACTCGGAGATGAATGTTTGTATTAACTATACATGCAAACGGCAACCACCTCAAACCGCTTACAAGTTATAAGGCCTGTACACATCCTGTCAACTATTAATATTAGAATCAACTACATACGCACACGTAGCACCCCTCGTTTTAATTAACTTTAATCTATAGCACCTCCACACTCGCCCTTTTATTCATCTGAGGATCCTAAAGCCTTGTGTAGTCAAATAGCAGCAGTGTTAAAAACACAAAATCACTGTCTGAATGTATTCAGACAAAGCAGCAGGATTCTAAACATATAAGAGGAGCCTTCAATTTATTTTTCCTCTCTAAAATTCTCAGAGGCGAATGCGTAAGATTACGAAGGATTCAAACGAGTTGGTGCTTGGGCGTGTTAGGATGACTTTTCAACCCGCTTTACACATAAGCAATTGTAGGCGAACCATTCCAACGCATCCACACCCATTATGTCAAGTTCCCAACTTGGGCATATTTTTTTAGCAACATAGGACGTAGGAAAAAAGCATATTGCAATGAGAGACTTCAATAATTTATGTTTGAATGATAAATGGAGTCTTTAAATGACGGGCAAGATAATCATTAGTAAATTTGGCTTTTATATTAAAGAGTAACTGAACGAAACGAACTGTTAATTATATGTGCAAATGTTCTGACCCGTGGCTAAAAATCAACACGTATTGTGCCAAGTCATCACCAAGGGCGTATTGAGGTGACATTGAACGTGGGAACGATGCACGGTGCGACGTCGAGTTGCTGAGCCAAACGAAGTGTTACCTTTGATTTTGAAGGTTTTGCGATCCCCAGACTGAGCATAACTACTTGTAGCGATAATAAACCAAAGTGTGTATTCGTCCCAAAATTTTGAATATGTTCAAAATTTCCTGACGAATTTGCCACTTTGCCAGTGCACGATGAGCTACGTATGCGTAATTCGCTAATGCGTAAAGCGGGTTTTAGGTACCAAATAGTGGTTTGCAGGCGCTTATATAATTAGCAATGAGTTTTTGGGGGGCATGAATTTTGAATTTATCAAACATTGCGTGTCATTTGAGACACATATTCTAAAGTGCCCGGCTTCACAATCGGTTTATAATTGATTCGACATTTGAATTTTTGATGGGTATGTTATAATGACTCATGATAGTCCATTTTTTCACAAATATACCACTTCTTGGGATATTTAAACACCATCGCCATTCTGGGCAGTAACGTCACATATTGATGTGCGGTTTGGGGAATTTTGTACTATATATTGTGAGGGCAGGTTTTTACAAGGAGGTTGACGGCTGTGAAGCGGTCAACTACCTAGCCAGTAGCCTGATGGTGCCGGCTTAATAACGCCCTTCTGTCCACGATTCCAACTCATTATCCATTCGGCCATCGTAGAATTGTAGCAATGACAAAGAGCAGAGATACATACAAAATGCCACAAAAACATCATATCATTCGCCGCTTTTGAATACACCTCTTACATTTTTTATCCTCTGACTTGTAGGACAAGATTAAAGCATGCCCGGAATACAACTATGTTCACCATCAATAGATCAAATAAACACAATTTTCTCTCTGCAAAATTGAATGCAGTCTGAGAATTGGGTAAAACGTTGTTGTGTGTGAGACTAATCTACTGTTACGTGTTAAAGAAATATGATAAAACATTTCCTAATTTCCCTTGCATGATAAAACGCAGGTAATAACACATATGGAATGAACGGGACCGTATATTTAGAACCACAATCATTCTATACAGGGCGTATTTCCCTTGAGGAATTATGCCTTTGGCATTAATGTGTCACTTTGAACACTTTGAACACAATGTTTTTACGTGTGTTTTGTACATTATTAGAACGTAGCACGTTTTGATCTTGCGTGTGCCATGGTTTGCCAGTTTGCATTATTGCATAAACATTTCTATTTAAACATGAAGCTGTTTATAATACCAGAACTACAGCAACGCACACAGCTAAAGGCTAGGTAGTCACAACACATCGTTTTATTTACTACCTAACCATATACAGACACACCAAGTCTTGTAGATAGCTATAACTATCACAATAATGAGTTTAACTACAACCTCAGGATACCTGTCATTTCATCTTTAAGGATGGATGCAAACTTTATGTTGTATGCAAATTAGCTTTGTATGATTGGTTACAGATAAGAAGGAGGCGTGGCTGGGTTGCTGTCAGGGACGCAGACAGATCGCAGTATAAGCTCTTGACGCCAATGAATATATTTTTGAAACCTTACCAGTTTTAAAGTAATTCATTACATGTTGATATAATGTTAAAAAAGGAAAAAAAACACTAAAAGAAACAGCAAATGAATTGTTCTCATATTCGACCTTGAGCCAGTTCCCAGATGTCTCATGAAGCAAGAGCCTTCCCTTTTTTACCGTCCACACACGCACTTTGAAAATTTCATTATCATTGTTGTTTTCTAATCTCCTAGTAATGTATGCTCGCTCATGCAACACGAACATGTATCATGTCCACCCCCTGTTTGTGAACAAACTGACACCGTAATATCTAGAATCACGTTGATAAACATTCATATAATAACTTTGAACGTTACAGCTAGCTTTACATTAGCCAGATATACACCAAACCGTGGATGAATTAAGACCATACAGATGTTGGATAAGCGTCTACGTGTCAACTGGTTCTGTTCAATGTGTGTGAGTGTTACAAAGACAAATGGTGTCAATGATTTGGGGTGAATGCCCACGCCGTATCATGTATCGCACGACAGACGTTGTTTTGCGAAACGACACACCACAGCGTTTTTGTGGACAGCTATTGTACTATTGTTCTCTATGACATTTAATTTAATAGAGCTCATTTATCAAATGTGGTCCATGAGCTGCTCTATTGTAAGTTCAGCAGAAAACAAGCTTACAATTTCACATGTCGGAAATTGCGCGGTCTATGTCCTCTAGAATTGCAGTTGAACCCATTATACATATCTCCATTTTTATATGACCTAGTTACTGGTGACAAAGCATTGACTTTCGTTGTTACCAATGTGTACATCTTAACTTAAATGGTTTGTAACTTTACAGAGGGACATGTCAGTGGAGTCGTGTGAGACCACAAAACAAACCTGCAGACACAGCTGGGGCCAGCCAGCCAAACTCCCAGCCACTCGGACAACCACACACACCAACCACACATCAAGCCAATCACTTGAAGCGTGTCAGGATAACATTCGTGAATTTTGTAAAACGAAAAAAAAAACTGAGCACGACACTTACCATCCGAACACCTCCATTGCCAGATCCGGGTTTCATGTTTGTGTGCATAACAAAAATTAGATTTCATGAGTTTTGTGTATGTAATAGTTCCCGGGTATGCCCGAACCTCCATGGAAATGACAATTGATTGGGTGTACAGTATCGTTTGGATCTGCCCATGCTGTAATTAGATCTTGACATACATTCTCCTTAGTGTAGGTTAGTATACTGCAGGTTAAACCGTTAACGACTAAGTTATAATCATTTTCTTTTTATAGTCTTGTTTTGGGAATGTTAATTTTGGAAAATTGAAAAAAAAGTGTATGAGCAAAAACATCTTTACTTCTCAACCTTGTGCTCCTCCTATCTAACAAGAATCGTATGGAACGAACACATTCAATTACAGAATTCTATGTGCGGGGAATCTAAAACTAGGATGTACGCGATTAGGTATGATTAAAACACAATATAGCCCTTGAGAACTCTGTACGCCTATTCAGCAGTGTTTTCTGAAAGCCACAAAAGCTTGGCTATTCATCGCATTCAATGTATGTGTATGTTTTATACGTGTGTTAGTGTTTTATAAACAACGAGATTTCATTTTACGTAAGCCCTCTATAAAGCACTCAACTTACACCATAGGTTATAAGTGAGCTGGTGAGATAAAACACAATAACTTCCACAATATGTCAGCGCAACTATGTTTTCTGTGCTTTCTGATAAAGTCAAATGGCTTGAAACATTATAGGCTGGCTGTGATAGTAGATTATGTAGTAAGTCTGACGAATGACCCTAACTCATGATTTTTTAGCTATGCGATGGATGTTTATGCATATATGTACATCATGTTTATTGTTTATTGTCTATGCATTGTTTATGATGAATCTTCTGACATACACGTGAATGTCAATCAGTATTTGCCACTATCATAATCTTATGTTATATCTACATGTGGCTTTGAATTACCAATTTGCAAATTTTTAATGTTTTACAACTATGTGCATAACTACGGCAGTAGCTAATGCAACATGAACAGTTTATATCAGACATAATTGCTATGAGCGTACATGTATCTAATCATGAATGTGTACTTTTAGAATTAGTCCAAAACTGGTCTGTATTTGCTTGTTAGTTTTCTACACCATTATTGGCAAGGCGTGTGTATGCTTGAACTTAACCAAACGAACTACATTCTGCATAGATTTTAAAATGTCTTCTCTGACTTGACGAGATTACTTGTATACACACAGTACCTCGAGGCGAATAAGTGTACATCCATCATTCCTAGAGCATGACATACATACATTTACAAAGCCAAACGTAATAACACGTCTTTAAATAGAGCCACATGAAGTCGATGTTCATTCATTCAAAGTAGTTTCACTTTGGGCTGATGTACATTTTACACGCTCAACAAAAGTGGAGCAACTTTTGGGGTGGGGGTGGGGGGTGTCGGTTGAGGTCTAGGATTTTATTCCGCGCTAGAACTTTTCAAATCAGAATACTACTATTTACTATTTGATCGTGGAATTTAAAAAAAAACACAGGAGAGATCACATTTTAATATAAGAAAAATATAACAATAATCCACTTTTGTGGAATATGACAAAATGTGCATAACCACTTAACAGCGTTTATTCAAATTATAGCCCAAACACATACATGTACATGATGTGTATGACAACATATTTTGTATAATAACTGTGTAATTTAAAACGTAATTTTTCCATTTTTCAATATGAAATATGAGCTAAAAATTCAATATTTGGACGGCAGCCGGTCCTCTCATTTTTGTCTGGCTACCACGTAAAAACAAAATCACATAAACTAGTGGTCAATGAATAGAGATTGTCCTAAAAGGGTAGCTTTTGTTGAATGGTTGTATGAGCTTAGTATCGATTATATTACTATCAAATTTTATACAGTGCACAATGGCAGATCCAGTTTTTTTTAGAAAAAAGGGGGGGCACACTTGAGGGGGAAAGGGGGGGGGCGCACTTCAGGGATTTCATGAAAAAAAACTATGAAAATGAATTATTTTGGCGGGGAAAAGGAGGAGGCGCCCCTGGATCTGCCTATGGTGCAGCCTCCAAAGAATACCACATAATAAGGGGACCACCGCAAAAACAAGGTCAGGTTTTGCAGCTCCAAACTTACATGTCTAATGAGACCACGTAGGTCCATACTCCAGACTATTTTATTTCGAGGTTGTACTTGTACTTACATGTACCATTTCAGTTTTATGGGGGCACTGTACATTTACCCAATATCTACACACGCATACTACATGTATACACATTACTACTATATGAACGTCGTAATGAAATAAAAGAACACGGGGAATTCATGAAGTCTTTACAGAGGTGCGCAGTGACCCTTATTTTCGACCATGAGTAGGTTTATTTGGACCATTGCAGAATACACTGTTATGTTAATTCACATGTAGGTATGACTTGTTAGTAAAACATTGTATAAAAACCTTGGAAATGTCATCTGGCCATGTTTCTAATAAGCATGAAACCGTGTAAGATGTCTACAAATTGATGCGTAAAGCCAGGGTCAGACAGATCCGAATATTGAAACGGAACCAGTCGTGGTGCTGCAGTCAGTATGAATTGGTGCAATATCTCGCCACAGATGTGTTTTGTAAAGTTAGAACCAAATTGTGTGCCTTGTATGTTTATTTCTTACAGCACAATACAAATTTAGAGATGAAGACTTTTGACTGTCCGACTTGGGCTTTACAATGATTAAACTATTAGGCTCGTAAATTGGATATTATGCGCATGTAATTTTCATATATTTAAGCAGATGAATTAGGGAGATTATTTGGGCACAGAGCTGACATTTTACTAGTGTGCAATAGGAAGAGGATGCATGTCCGTATTACATAATGCGCAAGGGGTTTTGGGTGAACATTTTATGCGTTAAATACTCGATAGCTCACATGTTTCGCCCTTCATTTTGGATGAAAACTGGCTTTAATGAGCAAAACCTCGGCGTCGTGCACAAGTAAAATTTGACAACTTGTAGGCTACAAGATAACACTACACGACTTGTGTACGACTATATGGCTAATAATTCATTTCAGGAAGTATCATAATATAACTATCATGACATACTTTAGTGTCATTACCTGTTTTAGAAACCAGCGGAACACCTCCAAGAAACCAAGCACTATGGTCCAATCCCAGCTATATGATATACTGAACTCGCTGTTTGTAGAGACAATCACAAATTTAATAGTGTGTCTAACACACATTAAACAATGCAGTAGAACTTCCAATTAAGGCCATATAAGAAGACTTTTGTCTCAATCCAAACCTTCATTAGTATACCGCGGACACCTTCAAATAGAGACCGCCCGTAAAATGAGATAAATTGTTGTTGGTATAGATGATGTATTGTGTAGAGCAATAATGGCAATGTTCATAGTGAAGCTGGGATCCCTCTATCAGGAAAGCCTCACTAACCTCATTCTTCATCTCCCTCTGCTAGACTTTTTATCTACACATCACTGCCGCCGACAGTTCTTATCATCAGCGCCATTATACTACATTAAGGTGGGAGCGAGGTCCTGAGGAATTAGATTGCTGATGTTTAGTAGATGGAAAGGAGGATTTTTTCACATTTTAAGAAAGGAGGATTTTTTCACATTTTAAGCTATTTGTCCCGGTACTTTTGTATACGATCTAACACCATTATCTACCAGCTGACTTTGTGTTTAGTATTTTACATTTACATTAGAACAGTAACTAGTTTCATTCATGTAACTGTTTTTTTTTCTCCAAAACAATTCAATGAAAACTGATCACTTGAAAATGTAACAGATTTCTCATAGAGTGCGGCATATTAAGCATTAGGGGCTACCTAGTCTACATTTATATTATTCCAAAATTTATACATTTACTGTTTATACCATTATACATTCATACACACATCTCACCGCCTACGCCCTTGCTGACAGGGACCATGCACACTGACATGGACTACCCAGTCCGCAACTAGAGTGTGACGTCACCTCCAAGACATGTCCAATTTGGATATTGCGGAATACCATGAAGATAGAGACACAAACAGACGACCCTCTAGCCCCGATTCACACTCTCAAACAGTACTCACCCACCCACGAGGCAGGTGTTTTTGTTCTAAATGTTCATATTTAGACCTAAAAGACTGGCTGTGTCCCTTTAACCGTCCCACGAGCTTGAGATCGCAGTGTGTCATTAAGCCCAGACAAAAGCAAATCAATACTATTGTATTGTAGTCTCTAACTTATTGAATCACTAAGGCTGTACTCAAGGAGAAGACAGCACTTGTGGCAAAGGCAGGACTTGAAAAGTTGAAATATTGACTGGGATGAAGTGAAGCATTGTGACATAGGGCATTCAGTCTATATCCATATACCTATATAGGAAGATTTATTTTTCGAAACCGTTTGAAAATGACACGCTCCCGAATTTTTAATATTATGAAAATTACACATCCAGGTTTAATGATATATGGATGTTATTACATCTTTTCAACTGGATTGTAAACGCACTAACAGAGATGTTTCACACGACATACGCCACACTTCCTCACGTGACATCACGTGATTGTTTTATGATGACTTAATGACGTAACGCCAAAGTGGGCGAGGTTATAAGGCGGTGCTACCAGGGCCGAGCCCCATCTCGAGGGGCCCATGCCGAAGAGAGTTCAGCTTCTTAGTTTTGAATTACTTTTTGTAAGACTTATAGCTTACCAAACTTCTTCTACGACCAATGTCAGCAGTGGTCTGCCCACAAGGAGCCGGTGCGGTGACCTTACGCTAAATGTCGTATATATACATTGTACGCATGATTTACCCTCACGTTGTCCGCACATATACAGTACTGATGCAGTGCGTTTCCAGTACAATGCTACCACGTAAGTTGTACGTGAGTCAAATGCACGTTCGAAACATGTTGCACTCACGGCCACACCAATGAAATATTTCCCCGTGCTGACGCACTGATAACGCACTGAGTCAGTGCGACATGTGCCCATTCAGTAAAGGTTGTCAGAAGTCCAGATGTGCCCCTCGCTTTAGTGCTATTATCTACGTTCGGCAGTCGACCTTTACGCGTACATGAGGCTTTGCAAGGATGTTGTGGTACTCGTGTCTCACAGTATTAGTATCAAAGAGTGGCATAGAGTTACAGCGGGAAATACAGTAACGCCAATATCAACTCGCACCATTGCGTTCATTGTCAAACATGAGAAGAGTTGGAAAAGGCCGCATGAAGAATTCAAGCAGGTGGATGTATGTCGGGTCCAGAAATAATGCAGATAGATGGGATAAGATTAGCTAAGACAAGATAAGATAACATGCAATTTATTTTAGCTGTAAAAACTCCCTACTACCATTTTTCTGGCCACCTAGAAATGTATTTTTTATCCCCCTTTGATATCTTCAAAAACCCCTTTGCCCATGATAAATGGTAGCCAGCTAAGTTGCTGAGTCTCCGTCACAAATAATCACGAACAATAATAACTTTTAACAATGGGTATTGACAATTTATCAAATCTTGTTACTTACAACTTACAACTTTTACCTATCCAAAAATTACAAACCGGGGACATTCACAAAATATCCGGATTCCGGCGTTTCAGGGTGCCGCGTTACACAGGGTGCAGAATAGAGCAAGCCGAGCCCACAGTCTAATTGTCAGATGAGCGCTCGGATCGCCGCAACCGTTCGCTACCGGTCAGTAGACTTTTACAGGTGCAAATCATCAACCATGGGTAAAACACAAAAGCAAGCCAAAAATATGTCGATGTGGCATGCTACGAGTAAAAGTATCGGTTAAAATGGTTATATTTGCTGTATGTTAAAGACAGGGCATTTACACCTGGGGATTTACACACGGTGCCAATGACAAGAATGTACTTGGCATTACAATCAGTCCACAATTAAATGTTTAAACAGCCATTTACTATGGACACAGTTATTAAATGTGGTTGTTTCAATTATACAACCTTTTACCCTGCGTATATTTTATTGTTTCTCCCATATAGGCTACTAATACTTGATTCTGATTCCCTGAGGGGCATAGTGAAAATAGTATCTCTACACTACCCAAATTGAGAAAAATGCATGGAGAAAAATGTGTAACTATACGAATGGGTGAGTGATGTGAAAATTGTTCACCTCGTTTAGACTTTCTCAATCAATCAATGATGAATCAATCACTTCACACTCCACACTAGAAAACATAGAAATCATAATAAGTGATAATATTTAGTGCATATAAATATCACCAATATGTCTACAAATGTAATGAAAATCACCAATAAGCAACACTGCTTTTGTTGAATCAAGAAGCTACATAACTAATGCATGTAGTCTTTTTATAGTTTTCATTTCAAGGGACACACACATTCTGTTTGGTGAGTGTGACCGATAGTAGGGCCTAAGTCATGCTTGTTCAGGCAAATTAATGTCACCAGCTTAATGAAATGGTTGTTAGTTACAAATTACTGTTGATTTTAAGATTAATTTTCCCCTGGCACATGTCCACTTGCCACGCATTCATTGAATTACCGTGTGCATACGGGTTAAAACTAGTCCACCCACCTGAGTGTAAAGCGTGCGGGATGTTATACTGGCACCTGATACTGTATTGAACATATTTCTATAACAGACAGTCGCCGACCCATTTTAATCGACAGTCCGTAGTCTGTTTAGGATTAAGGTAACGTGAAACACAGACTACCGGGTCTACCCTGGAGTGTTAAAGACCATATGTAATATAATATTGTATCGTTAGTGCATAATACATTCAACTGATTGGAATTAATTGCCACTAAGAATTAGCATGGATATATGATGATTACCATTAGCGTATCTCCAGGACGATATTTGGATAATGGGTAGACCCTATTCCTGTTTTGGAATTTTGCCACGTGATGTGGTTATATATCTTCTTCCATTCGGACCGTAGATGTCTGGTTGTTGCTTTCGTGTATTGCTAAGTGATCTAAAGAACACATGGTTAAGACGCCAGTAGAACCTCTCTTATTAAGAGCTTTCAAGGAACTGACCTCGTTGGTATACGATCTGAGACCGTCGATCTCAATAGAGAGAAGGCTTGCCCTGGTCCTTCATGAAGTCTGAATAATTATCCAATTACGGAGGTGGTCTGTTTATAGAGGTGCTTATACGCGAATAGAATGTTTTACTGCATAAATCAGTCGTGATTAGTAAAATTAATCAAATCCGCGGTGTGTATCAGTTTTCAATGTTCTCCATCTCACGTGTCAATTATAAAACATGATTAACAACACGACCGAAATTCTCGAGACCAAAACACGTGTCTGCAGGCGCATCACGTTTACAGAGCCTCGCGTACAATAATCCATATATGAGACAAACCACCACCCCCATGTGTGTATTAAATTGCTTTAATTGGTGCTTAAATTATGATTCATATCAGCTGTACGTGTACATGTGGCTTCACCTTTCAGTTCTGTCGAAACATCCCCTCATAATATTGTATGCAGGATCACACTCAGACGTCTGGTAAGGGGGTTCTGTTTTTTTTCTGAATGTATTTATGAGGTTTCCCTGAAAATGTCACGTATATTCTTACCAGGGGACATGTGGATCCTAAAGGGAGTTCAGCTGAACCCCATGAACCTCTCCTGAGCACGGGCCTGATGTATTAATTTCCCATTGGTGACCTTCTCGAAACGGTGATGGTCAAATTCATGTGGGTGTTTATGATTAAAGACTCTGGTCTGTCTTAAAATAAATAATTATGATAAAAAAAATTATGATGTTCGATTTCTTATTGAGCAAATACAAAGCTGACGCACTCAACTTGGTTGAAGTAGACAATCATGGCAACTGCAAAAATAAAGCCATGCTTTTGCTTACTTCACAGAAAAGCACGGCAACTGCTAAAACAATTCTACATTTGTAATTCACTGTTCAAACATGTTTTATCAGCCAGCTAACTACAGCATGACATCCATATCAAGACCACAATGCGATTGGCATATAGTGGTCTCTCAATAGAGGTGGTCTTCTTATGTAGGATTGCGGAGGTCTTGAACTGTTTGGTCCTGAAGAAATGTTCTCACTATGACTGAATGACAAATGACAATTTTATATTTCAAACTTAAAGTTCATACAACGTAGACACAATATATAGAGGTCTCGTTATAGAGCCAGTAGCGATTGCTCTTTTGCTCTCGACATCACACTCAGAAAATTACACAATGACAATGTTAAGTATGTCCGTCTGAAGTGTGTATCTAAAAGCATTTTTATTCTCTGCATTGGTGCTGATGTGGGCAATGTATGATATCTGCAAATTGAGTCGATGAGTACATTAATTAAAACAGAATAGCTTCTTGAGACACAATTAACTTCCCATTCCATTCTAATGCTATTGTTCTTGACAGTTAAGAATATATGCGGTCAGGAAGTTTGCTTATGTATAGCACACTGCGAATCTGGCCAGGTGAATATTCAGCAACACCTGCACACACCTCTACATTATACCATTACTATTGCAGGATGCTACATGTATGGATGTCTCTCCATGGGGCCTACACAGCCACGCGCACCAGATGTAGGGCGCCGCTTGGGTTGTGCTGTCACTATCAGTGGCGTATATTAACAAGAGAGGCCGGTTTAACTTATATGCATTACACTACTTGAGCAGTTGGTAGGGAAAATAAGGAGAGGTCATTGTTAACAATGGCAATGTATTAAGTAAACTACACAAATAATTGACTCCCGACTGGAGGTCCTTCAAGCAGATGTTTCGAGGCCTAGTTAAAAGAACTATATAGTTTGTTGTAAACATAAATAGGCATACATGTACATGTATGTACATGCGTACGTCTCCATAATATATCATTGATAACCGACGGTAGCCAACTCTATATTTAAAAATGCCAGTAAATACATGCACAAATTTTGTTAAATGATCATATAGTCGAAGAGAATGTAAATGTAGATGTGGTGGTTTATAGTCGTGATCCAAGTTTTGCTCTCACGACTGGAATGTTAACTACCATGTTAATGTGTAGGAATATATCTCCCCGCATATATGACATATAGACTACCAGGTAGATATAGTCTAATATATAAATGGGGCAGTATTTACTTTTTAACCCTCAATAAACAACAAAAAGCCTGTATATTGCATTGGTGTCTGCCATGGCGCCATACATGTATTGATATTATGTATATGCAGTTATATCATTGATGGATTTCATGTAAACTACAGTAACATGTCCACTCCTATTTAATGTTCCCCTGCAAATCATTTACGTTGTCGCTGAATGACCACCATAATCCATTTCACTCTTTCTCAATTTGTTGTCTCTGGCTGCATCTCTATGTCTATTACGTTACCCCCTTACTAAACAAGTAACTAGATACCCACGTACCCTGTTTAATTCATAACGATTAAGCTTAATAAACATGGAAACCTCACAACTCTTGCACTCGATTATTTCATTGTACTACAGATCTAGATTCGTATCGTCTCTGTTACGCTCCTATACGCAAGATATTCGTCCTGAATCCGTTCGCCCAAACCTGACAACCTTCAAATCCTCTTAACAACACTAATAAACTGGGAACATTGCACTGGGTTCTTCAATTGTACTAAACATGGGGTGCATCACTGAAGCTTATACACTCTGAGAGCCTTAAGTAACTCGAGACCGGTTGCAGCTTGCCAATTGGTGTGCACTGATCCATACCTGTAGTTAGTGGTAAATTTCTGATCCATGTTCCAGGAATCCGGCTCATAGGTGCTTGTCAAATGGAGGGAAGAATCTCATCAGGGTTCTGATCACCGAAATGACTGTGCACAATGGAGAATGGTCGACGATAATACGACATGTGAGAATATGATGTTGAAAGGTATTTTCTTGATCTATCTCATGTTGGTTTGCCGCTATGGCCGAGAGGATAATGAGTTGGGCTCGTGAATAGGTGGTCGGTTGTTCAATTCCCAGTTGGTCTGGTGGTGAGTGTTGAGCAAACTCATATGCTACTAGTTGCACTCAGCTTCTTGTCACCTACACATTAGATAGGTACAGATTTGGTGAGGTGAGTATATATGTGAATGGATTATAGTGGGTAACGACGTAACTGGCTATGACTATGGGTAGCCCCATTGAATACGTCCCGGGAAGTTGAGAACAAACATGTGTGTGACACAATGAATCAGGTGCAATGATATAAAGTTGATTGAAAAGACCAGCTATAAAGCCCCAAACATTAACATTTACATCTGGGTGGTGGATATAAATTATTCACATTCAATACAAGTAGAAATATGACGTCTTCCCCAGGCTCTGCAACGAATTCACGCATGTCAGTTTCTTTGTGTTTATGATACCAGTGAGTGCTCTGTTTTTTTGCAAAATGAAGCAACTATTCTCTATTGTGATCAACATGTCTTAGAACAGAGGTTCCACTATAGTTGTACATATTCATCATGTGCCATTTTACAATGTGCCGTACCACACGACATCTCCACACCCACCAACGACCGCCCTACATCTCTACTGGGGCACTCGTGCTAAACAAACGAGGGAAGCAGACCAACGTACACACTCACCATGTTCTGCCGATACAAAATCTGCCAGAATATAATAAAATTTTACCTTTTGTTGAAATATTTCTGATATTTTATTGTGATTATTTTATTCAGATTAGCCTAGACCTCAATCTACGCATATTCAGGGCAATGGGTGGGGGCATGGGGTGCACCCCACTTTTCCTAGAAATATTTCATTTTCAACAATGCGTTTTTGGCATATCTGCTTTTGAGTGTACACAACTTATGCGATCTATTGAGTGCGCACCCAAACCTTTTTTCACAAATCTGCATCTACCAGTGACTCGCTGGTACCAATATCTCTTGTTTTTCTTTGACCTAATGCCATAGGACTAAAACTGTGCATCATCTATCATGCCCCACTTTCTTCTCTATAGCACTTTGTCCAAAACAAACGACGTCTGGCGAATGGAGGGGAAAATCACTAATTTTATTCTGCCAAGACCTGAGGTAATTAATGTCCCAGGAAGGCGGACATGAGGATTAAGTGTGTACACACGGTCGAGTGTACACTCAGGGTGTACAGATTAATTGCGTATACTTGACATCGTTCGGACAAATGACTCTTTTCTCAGACAGAAAAACAGGACCGAAAAAGATGACGCGGCGACAAAGCAGTTTTTGGCCTTCTTTGACCTGCCCGAGTGAAATGCTGGGAAGATATTTTTCAACACACTGGATCTGTGTCTGTTAAAACAGATGTTATGTCAATACAACATAGTATCTAGATTGCATTAAGGGCTAAAACACTTATGATACATTAACATTTATGTTAACCTCTCATGCATGGTCCAAGGATTTAATAGGTTAATCAACCGGTGGGGCTAAGGCATTGGAAAATCTTTCACCGAGTTTGATCTGTTCAAGTCCACACCGGGTGAAAATTTGTCTTATCTCTAATGTACATGTGCGTATTATTAAATATGTCTCCCATGTGTATTCATCATTCTAGGTGGTAAAATTGTGTAGTATATGATATCATTTTCTTCCACTCCACCTCTCAGCTAATCACAATCAAAAGAATCCCGTATTCTCAGAAAACATGAGAGAATAAGTATACACATACCAATCAAGCATACACACGGTCCTCTGCCGTACAGACTACACATATATGTATGTCTCTCACACACATCTGGACTCAGGTCCACCTTCCTCAGTCCCCGAGACGGGCGTATCTCCAGCCACAGATGGGCGGGCTTGTATGGGCCAAGATGGGAGATGTGTACGCTCTGCTGGCTGCATACAACACAGGCTTGCAGGCGGCCACCGGAACTCTAAATAGGCTATGTTAAGTGAAGTCTATATAGGGCCAGCGAATGAATGGTTAGTTTGGGACATTAACTGATATTTTCGTGGGTGTGCAGACTATGCTTTTAGTATAGATGTAGCGTATGTGGACGATGTGATCTTTTTTAATCTATTCGTATTGCAGCATTAGCCATTGTTTAATAAAATGTTGTCCATGTGTCATACACATGTAGCTAGCTAAGAACATGGTTGTTTTTAACCTGGCCTGAAAAGCTCAGTATATAGCTTAGCCTCTGGCAACTGCATGTAAACAGAGGATTTGGTCTTATGTTATTGTTTTACAGAAAATGTGATTTGGTGTTTATGAGAAGGATGTGCTGGGGATGTAAGGCAAACAGCTCTCCGTCAATTGAGCCGGGGGTAAATGTTGACCAGCTGTCTGATACCATGAGCAAACTGGAGCGATAATTGGAGCATTACTGGGCAGTCGGCTAGATATGGAGATCGCCACATACAATGACAACATTTTAAGTCCTCGGTGGCAGGTCTAGGGTGATCAGAGAGGGATTTCGGGAATTACCAGGTCCAGATTTTCATCAATAAGGGTGTAGGGCAACCAAGTGTCTCCCAATGCCTGGTGAATGGTCAAACGCGAGGGCGTTTACCTGATAATAGTTTTAAAGTGTAGTGTATTTTGCACGATGTTGGACAAACGGAACAAAATCTTAAGTAGAAAGTAGGAACACAATGTGTAGATCTCTGTGTATATGATTGTATGAAGCAGTAGAAACCCTCACAATCCCTTCAACGACAAACATGTGAAATGTCAGGAAAAAACAGCAGACATGTAGAACGAATATATGGGGATGAAACACAGCGTCGTCAATCTACGGGGATCTTTTATCCAGTGTTACAATATATCCGTTCTTTTCAATAAATTGTGGTTTGAATAATAAGCGTGAATTAGATGAGGATGTGAAAACAGGCAGATCTACATGCTAATGTAATTAGGAAACTGAGATAGACTAGAAAAGAAGATAACATTTCATTTAGCAATAAATCAAATGCGAAAACTCATTTGGTGACTTTTGAGAATTGCTCCGTTGTCTGTTGCTTTCTAATGAGGTAGAACTATGACTTTCCAACAGAAGCGGATACTTCGGACTCCAGAGGCAGGCACCTTCAGAAACCACTGAGCGACCCCTGGTAATTACAATGTATACAATTCTCTGAAAGTATCGCCAATTAGCTCACTGTCTATACTATTATGTATATATGTTTCTGATGAACTGATAAAGACTACCAACTGGCATTAAGCAGTAACTTACTTGTCTCAATAAGCTACTCAATTAAAGTACTCATATACGCCGAAAGCATAATATGTTCATACGGGAGACGCTAATGTGGACACGAGCGCCTTGACGATTCTACCCGGAAATATGTAACGTTACTAATTTAAAAGATTCACTAACTTAGTCAGAATGATTACCGTCCTAATCTAGATGCTATTGTAGTACTGATATATACCTTAACTAACAAAGTCGCGATACCACTAGCATTGTGGTCATCTTCCTTTCAGACTGGTCATCTTGACTTTCAGGTTGGCCATCATCATTTGTCATCTTAAGATTCAGGATGGTCATCATGCCTGGCAATTGGCAATGCGGTCTTCTTAACAAGCAAAGTTCGCCTTTTGGACTATCGAGGACGTTATCGTGACTTCCAGGGTGGTTATTTTGAATAGCAGGGTGGACATCTTGACAAGCAAGACAGTCTTACTCATCTGTAGACTAGCCGCAAATGGCAGATAATGTATAGTTCTGAATGTACAGAAAGTCTGTTTTTACTGTCGAGTATTCGGCATTTCCTTTTGGGTATAGAATACATTTAGGGTAACTAGCCTCGGTAGAGAGCCAGCACTCAGGTTTGTCTTAAAAATTGGTATTAGCTTTGTTATTTGCTCATACATAAACTGTAAACGGGGCAGCATAGCCACATAGACGCAATGCAGTCTATATATAGACTTTGGCCAGACTAGGTATAACTATCACTAAGTTAGCTAATCATTTTTATTAATAAGGTCATCCCAGGTATATTTCGACTTTGGCCAGACGTGCTAACAAGAATTGCTTGTGTCTGGAAGAGCATATTAGTGTCATTAAACATATCATAGCGACCATGTGTGTTATGTGGTGTGCGCCAATTATTTTTGTAATTAATGAATGTGCCCACTTGGTTTAGTATGAGTCAAGAGCCTGTCAAACACTTCTGCGGTGTTAAAATGCATTCAAAAGCCCATAACAGCATCAGCCATTGGCCAAACTAAGCACACACAGTCCCTGATTACCTGAGGAACCTTTTGACATATTGACAATTACATGTAAACATCTCCTAAAGCCATGTCAAAACATTGCACTCTGTCTGGGTGATTAACTTTATAGCACCAAGATTTTGACTTCGGGATAAAACAGGCCACAAAGCTTACAGCTTGTCGATATAGGAACACCGCCCACATTAGCGCTCTCTCAATGTACCGTGAAAAATCTTCCTCTTGGCTGGTTGGTAAATAAGGAAATCCATAGATGCAGAAATCCCTATCAGATTGCAAGTATTTTTGCAGTGCAGTTTATTGAAATAGCACAGACATTTCCAAAGCAGATCAGATTTGGGGGAAATCGTGGTCGGGGGCGCAACGACTGCATTTCCTGGGTGTTCGTACATGAAAGCCCGTGTACATGTCAAAAACGCCATGAAAATTAGTTTTTCGGGTTGAAAGTTATATCTTAATTTGATTTAACCTGTCCATATCAAACAGCAGATACATGTTGTCTTTGTATATATGTATAATCCAGGTAAAGGGGGCAAAAATACACGTGTGTACATGTATATGCGTGGAAATCACAATCACAGTGGTAGTTGACTTCCGGTAGTTATATTGCTATTGTCAATGTTCGAGATAGTCAGTAAAACTTTGATGGCCGAGCGAGGTCTCGAACTCACAATCTCGTGGTGCACTACAAACAAGTCAT
>CM032668.1:808393-846839 GCA_019095985.1 Streblospio benedicti
GATCAAATGGAAAACTACTTTTTAAAGGTAAATATATTGACCGGTTAAAGTTGATTTGTATAATCTTCACTGATACAGCTCATGATAGGCCTATTAAATTTTTTTATGGAGGACTCTTCGAGGGACCTAGGGCAAAATTTCACGGTGGTTTTGTGGAGAGAACTGGGACAAATGATATAGATTCAACAGAGTTGATAATTATTTAGACTCATGCAGAAAGTTTTGGTTTAATGATTAGTAAAATCAGAAAAGGGTCCTTAATATGCGTAACATAAGCACTGCACAGGTATCGTTATCTTAAACTCACATTTTAAGAAAGATTTTATTTGGGAAAACTGTATCAAACTATGCATATACGTTCGTATGAATGAGATCATGCCACTCGTTGTAGCCTTGGGACATACTAGTAGCTATTGTAAGTCAATGACTATCCAATGAGTCATGCCCTTCCATTATGAGCATTAAATACAATGAAATGCAATGACAATTCCATTATGAAATGGCCACATTGCGTATGTTGTCATCCCAGTCTTCAGCAGTGCTGATGGCGCTGTGAACAATAGTTTTATGTGTGTAATTAATCTTTTTTCAGGATACTAAATATGTGGCTGGTGATAAACTTACCGTTGCTGACCTTGTAGGATATTGCGAGGTAATGTCTGCTCTTTAAATTGATATATTTCTCTCATTCATACTATAATATGTGGGGAATATTCTATTTTCCATGAATGAACATAGTGTACTTTTTCACAGGTATTCCAGCCGTATTCCATTGGGTATGATGTGGGCAAGGGCCGTCCTAAGCTAACAGCATGGATGGAAAGAGTTAAAAAGGACATGAAAGCACACTATGCTGCCACACATACAATGTTGGAGGAATTCGGTGTCAAGTACAAGACTGATTTTGTCAAGGAATTGGCTTAGAATGTACTACCTAATTATGGTGATTCCGGGTATTTCAAATTTAAGGACTGTTATCGTTATTGCCATCAGTGTTTCTTTCTTTGTTTTTTTTTTCATTCAGCTCTTATGCTTAATAAATCTCAAGATGAAAGTATCCAGTGTGTTGTATTGGAAAGCACGTTTAGTAAGTAGAATATTGTTGTGACGATTGTTGTTGAAAAGAAAAATTGAAACACGTATCACCACATGTCTTGTTAGTCGTTTTATTTTGCCACTTTCGATACACACAAAACAAAAACTAGATCAAAAGTGTTCTGAAGAGAAGACTTTGATTGGCAAAGTGCCAAACTTAGACACCGATAATGGTCACTAGGTATATGAGCAGTGTATCAAATTTGGAACTCATAGTTCAAGCTGTTTTGAATCTATTGAAGAAAATGACAAAAATGACCTAAAATGACCTACAGGAAATCACACTTAAAATGGTAAAGTGTCAAAATTAAGCGCATGTGATGGCCTCTAAACATGTAAGCATTGTACCACGTTTGAATGTGTTTATTCGAGCAGTGTTAAATATACTGCAGAAAACGTCAAAAATGGACCATAAATGGCCCCATTGAAAGGACACTTTAATTGGCAAAGTGCTTAAAATCGAAGCACTCCGGTGTTGCATCGTGTCACATAGTTGTGTAAAGTTTGGAGAAAATCCGTTCATCGGTATACCCTCTAGCTTGTCCAGAGACATATATACATCCAAACATACATATCGTCCGTCAGATGACAAGGGATACCTGGAAGTGCGAGTTACAGTTTTTTTCTCTGCTGATTATTCATGGTTAGGACCCCTATAATGATATTCAGGTGGGTGGCACTCTGCCACCCTTGAGCATTTTTCATAAAAATGGAAAATCCAATATGGCCGCCATCTCACCATACTATATTCATAAAAGTGGCATTTCTCCATTAATATTCAACATAGAACACTGATTTGTGACAAATATTAAAATTATGTTACAGATTAGTAGTAGACAAACATTATCCATTAATATTATTCTAATGCAATCAAGTGTGAACATTTTAATGTGATGCTAATGCTAGCAGTATACAATAACATAAGGTTAAATTAACTTTAATTTATAATATTAAGATCATGCTATAAGTTAACATTATACTAACGTTATCCGTTAATATTATCCTAATGAAATCAAATGTCCACATTCTAATTTAGATACCCACATTCCACCATGTACCAACGTGCGTAGCCTTACGTAAACGACGACTGTCCCGCAACGCTACGGACAATCTCGTCATCTGGGCGTAAAACTTTCAACATTTAGGTTATTGCTTCAAAGTACAAACCCGTAATTTGACGCTCATGGTTCTCGAGAAATTTCAGGGATGAACATTTGAACTGTCGGAATCTGACTCTAGCTGAACCTCACAACGTACTGAAAACACATTATAGTGGCGGAACATCATACACTCACACTTTTTTTAAAAAAAAATAGCCCTTATTCGATGCTTCTGTTTTACGTGGCACGGGGAGATACTGTAACAACGGAAAGATGTACACAGTTAATAGAGATTCCCGTAAACCGATGATGGCACGAACTCACCCTTCACCAAAACATGTTTACGTCAATGGTCTCATTACCAGGTCGCGTTATCATATTACACGTGATCGTGATAATAAAATAAGTTTGCCAGAAGATAATTATTGATTACGAACCACAACACATGGGAATGTGACGGAAAAGACAGGCCACATTTCACAATAACAAAACGCATGTAGTGATCATTTCAGCATTAAACTTTTGCGTTGTGAAGCTCAGCAGAGTCCAGTCGCCCAGCGTTCAAAGCCAAGCCCAGCGGCTGTTTAATTTTAACTGATTATTGTAATAAGTCATGGAATCATTCCCACATGTTTTCGCTTCGTAATTGTACGTTTTCGGCTAAATCACAAGTGCAGACGAGAATAAACCGTTCGACAGGTGATGAGAAATGTGCCCCAGGGTGACTTGAAAATGGCGTGTCATTAAGCTGTGTCAATATTTCCACTTATTATTTCTTGTATCCGTCATTCGAGCTTTGCATGCTACAGGAAGCGATAGTCGCCCAATTCGTGATACGAATTAACCAACTGAAAAAAGTGCCGCGGCAGACGACCGTTTTTGGATATTAGCTTCCACTGGTTATTTTTTTTAAATATAAATCTGAATGAACAGCGAAAAATAATAGCTTGTCCGGATAACACAATACAGACATGCTAGTTAATTTCAGCTAATTCCTGTAATTTGAATTCCTTAGGACTGCTTTTATTAATAAAAATACAGCATGTAACCGAGCTATGGTTCTTTTCTGGAGTTGACATCTATGCATTTTATCGTTTGCTTGAAGGAAGACTTCACTGTAGTAAAACTTTATGCCTGTCGCCACCATGGCTTACTTTTGGAGTACATCAATTTTATTAATATGTGTTCATCAAGTTTTTAGTAAAGCTGGTAAGTATGTCTACATTTGATTGGTTGATTATCATGGGTAGTGGCATATTCTTTTGCAAAACAAACGCAAGTGTAAGGTATTTACAATATAACAACACTTTGTCAATGCTAATTTCCCATTTCCATGATTTCGGTATTGAGGTGTGGTTGTATGGAGTATATCAGTCCACCGTGATCATTTTACCTTTATTTTACCTTTTAACACGGCTTTATGATTACAATTGTACGTGTATATCTAGATGATGATCTGGACCACAGCTTTCAAATGGATTCTTTCAATTCGCCGAATTCTTTCTAACTTTGAGATGCAGGGAAGGGGATACAACAACAAGAACGATGCATTTCGCATCTCCTTAGTAATGCTGGAAATTGTTTGGGGTTCGACTTCCCCGTTCCAATGAATGAGCGTGGCTTAATAATGATTGAAATTGCATTGTATACTATAGATTCAAATAATATTCTTGGCACTGAATTGCCTTTTCCAGGCCGATAACAACCAAAAAGGGATTGGTATGACCATTTGAAAATCCTGTTCTAACACAACTAGCCTCTCCACCCAATGTTAATCTAAGCTCATGCAAGAAGTTCCAAGAATTCACATACAGAATACTTAATTAGACAAAGTTGTCCAAGTTTTAAAAACATGTTTTGTTGTATATTTACCCACGGGAGCAATTCAAAAGACAATACTATGAAGTATATAGTGATTGTTCCAACCCTCTCTATACTATAGATGGTTGGAACAATCACTATATACTTACTAGTGTTGTCTTTTAAATTGCTCCCGTGTATTTACCCTGCTCTGTCGTCTGCTCCCGCTAGCGTGGCTGGTGCGGCCCGTGTGCCCAGACGGCTGGTACTACTCCTCCCTGCGCTGCTACCAGGTGAACGTCTACAACGCCAGCGACACGCGCCTGTGGTCAGCCGCACGCAACAGGTAAACACCGCATGCATAATCATAGGCAGATCCAGGTTTTTGAAAAGGAGGCGCACGCAAGGAAAAGGGGGGCACACTTGAGGGATTTCTTGAACAACCCTATGAAAATGAAGTATTTTGGTGGGAAGGGGGGGGGGGGCTGGATCTGCCTATGATAATGGTTTCTTTTTTAGCAAGGGTACTATATCAATATATTAATCTTGTTTAATACGGGACAATCTTGCTGGCCTGGTTTCCATGCAGTGGGCGAGGTATATGGCATATTTATCAATCTATCCAAGATGTCACTCACTCTCAAAATTATGACACAGTGACTCATCATACTTGACCATCTCTATATTCACACTCAGCTGGGAGAAGTGAACAGTATTCTGCCGGGATGTTGTTTGAGCCCTTAATGTGTTGTTATAATAATGTGACATTGTGGCTGCTAAGTGTTGTGAAGAGTTTTGACACACCAGCACTAGATGAAAATTCACCCCTACTTGAGTTTAGCGTAAGATTGTACACACTGGTTTGAAGACAGTGAGGTTTTGAGATAGCGTTGAAGACGTGTTGGTATATGTGGACCAATGTTTCACAGCTGTGCTAATACCAAGTGCCTCGTTCACATGGGAACCATCTTGATTGGTGGCTTTTAAGCTTAGCTAAAAATAACCACCCAAAAGCATCTTGTCTGTCCTGAATGCTGCCATTGCCCCCATATT
Organism: Streblospio benedicti; assembly: GCA_019095985.1. NCBI lineage: Eukaryota > Metazoa > Annelida > Polychaeta > Spionida > Spionidae > Streblospio > Streblospio benedicti. The sequence continues at coordinate 813,442 of CM032668.1, forward strand.
TTTTACATGACCATCGGTCGTTATTACTATTGGTCAGACTTGGGAATCGTAATACATGTACTCTTCAATAATGGCTTGTTTAAAAAAATACCTCATTTTGCATGGAGGCATGGGGTGTTGAGATAATAAAAACAATATAGTAGGTTATTTTGAAAAGCAAGCCTACAAAGCTCCGCACCGAATGAAGCAATCATTAAAAGAAGGATGTTAAAACAATGTCCGCTGCATAGATTTGTCAGCGCTTTCAGCGCGGACTGGATCACACCAAAGATGATACTTACAGCCAGCATGTATCCACGTTTTTTATAAATACAAACCATGTAGAGCATAGTGCGCGCCAATATCATGGATACATCATAGGCAGATCCAGGGGGGGTGTTAAGGGAGCGCGCCCCCTCTTTTCCCATCAAAATACTTCATTTTCATAGGGTTTTTCATGAAATCCCGTAAGTGCGCCCCCGCCCCCTTTCCGAAAACCTGGATCTGCCAATGTATGTAATACCTTTCATTATATTAAACCAAACTAAAAAGATTGCCCGCAAACATAGTACCTTAATTTGCAAAATTGACTTTCTTACCCCTTCTACGCAATCGTTGATCTTTGAAAGTAAAAAACGTTAAAACACTAAATTCATTTTAACCATGAGAATGTTTAAGTTTTAGCAGAACGAGACATTATTGAGATAATGAAAATTGGTAATGGAGTGTTTTGAAACTGAGCAATCCAGAGTAGAACAATTTCCGTTGACTGTCCAGAGTGCACAACGTCCTCACACTCAAACCTGTTTTGTAGCTGCACGAGAGAGGGCGCCGAGCTGCTGTCACTAAACAGTGCGCTGGAGGCGTACCGGGTGCAGCAACTCATAAAGGTACAGCATCTTATGCCGCAATATGTTCTTGGCCTTCTCAATAGCTACAGCCCCACAGTGGGCCCACACTCTAAAATATAGAAAACGAAAAAGAACAAAGAAAAGGAAAAAGTAGATCTTACAAAAACTTCACCCACCATACAACTAGATTAAGACCTCCAATTTTCCGCTCTTTAGACTTTGCGTGCACACCCTCCGAGCTTACACATAACAGTGTTGCTGCTACTGTTTTTGTGGTTGCTGTTGCTGCTACTACTCAAATACTGCTATAAATGCTGCTGCTGTTGCTGCTGTTGTTGGCACTGGTTCTGTTGCTGCTGATACTGCTACAAATGCTGTTGCTGCCGTTGTAGTCTTTGCTGCTGTTGCTGCTGCTGCTGCTGTTGCTGCTGCTGCTGTTGCTGCCCCTAATGTTGCGTTCACTGTTCTTGATGTTGTTATTGTTGCTGCTGCTGGCAATGTTGCTGTCACTGCTGTCACTGCAGGCATACGGTGTGGACAGCCGGCGCTTCTACTGGATTGGGCTGACGGATCACCATCAGGAGGGCGACTTCAGCTGGACGGACGGCTCCGCTCTCTCCTACAAACGCTGGCACCCCAGTACGTAAACCAGCAGCCTCACACAATAATAGTAATGTATGTGCGTTTGCGTCTGTAAGGATGTGTGTCAGCTGTGTGCCTGGCTAGCTGCCTGTCAGTTTCGATAGTGTGGCAGCTTATAATATACCTGTACAGTAGAACATCCCATGAACACCACCCGTCTATTGAGACCACCTCTGAAATAAGACTACCTCTTTACTGAAACCAGTTGAGGTCACAGTGCCCAAGGTGGTCTTAATAACAACTATGGTGGCGATATACTGCATGCCCCCCCCCCGTGAGTTGAGAAAAACAAATTGAGATAAGATGCCAATGGTGCCAATGGAAAGTTGCTAGAACACGATAACAGTGAATAAGGATTGTAAATAGCAACTGGTAGGTAGGCACATGTGTGCTTCTGTGGCCAAATGGATATGGAGTTGGACTCGTGAACAAAAGGTCGTGGGTTTGATCCTAGTTTGCACACTGCTCCGTGGTACCTACACGTGAAATAGGCACAGGTCAGACAATGCTAATGTGAGTAATTAGTACGTGTGACGCCAATCTGTTTTACCCAGAGAGGTTGTACTGTAACTTGTAATGTGTTTTTACCCTTGCAGGCGAACCACCAACACCCTGTACCTGACCCACCCGCGGCCTGACAACAACCGTGACTTTGTGGTGGCGAACGGGCGCGGCTATTGGTTCGACGTGCCCGACAACTGGACCACTGTCATCGACGGCCACGCGGAGCCATCAGCATACATATGCGAGCAAGGTAGGCCTAGCTGCTACAGTGGCCTCATTTATAAACACTAAGTCTGGTCCATTATAACCAATATATTTATGTAGATTAGACATCCATGTTTAATGATAGATTGGATATGAACTATACAAACCCTATACTAGGCTACTAAAAACCATATGAACACGTCTTTACAATTCCATAGACATTCTGTTAAGTTGTAACACAAGTGTAACTTCGGGTGTAACAAGTGGATATAGCCGATAGGAGTGATTAGGCTACTGGATATATAACGAACTTACAAACAGACACTTCGTATAGCATTTACCATATGAAATGCCAGTCGTAAGTTCATCATATCTAGTAGTATAGTTTTAGTCTAGTCCATACAACATTATAACCACTGTGTCTTGGACAGCCGCCAATCTACACCGGCTGAGCTCGGACACAGCTGCCGTGGACAAGGCCGTGGACGCCATCGAGCGCAGCGTGTCACGGGAGGAGGCTGCCTACCGGGACGAGGAGGACCCCGAGAACTCTGTGAAGAGGAAGTACGACCGCTACTCGGACCCTCGGGCCGCACTCAGCAGAGTCAGCAACGAGGATCAAAGTAAGAGTAGTAGTCTATACTTCATAAAGAGACTCTATTGAGACCATTCAAGTCAGTCCCTATGTTTCCATGTTTTTTTTCTTTGAAATGTGTTCTAGTTATAAGGTTCTGTTAATTTTTACATGAAGAATAGATAGGATTCACTGTACTCACCTCCACCACCCTCCCCTCCCACTTCATTATAGGGTTCATAGCCCGCAATTCACATCTAAGTTATCACAAGCCTCAAGCACATTTATAACAGCTCCCAATGATCTAATGTAGGGGTTACATCATATATTACCAGTTGAAGAGCAGAACGCGGTGCCCGCGACCACGACACCTGACCCGGCTGTGCGGGCAGCCATGGCCGGACTGAGGTCGGCCCCACACAGCGGGGAGACGGCGGGGACGGGTGCAGCAGACATCAACCGGCGCAAGCTGGAGCGGCGAGCACAGATACTGCAGGATACTATAGACCAGATGATGCGCAAGTATGGCAAGGTGGGTGTGAGTCATAGAGTTTCCCATCCCACAGTTTAGATATATTATTGTGGTTTTAATTGAAGCTAGATAGATTCAATGACTGAAATAAGTTTAGGCTCTTTGGAGACACACTGGGGATGATAGAATTAATTAAAGGTGCAATTTTTTTTCTTTTGACCGTTAACAAGCTAGTGTTCGATGATATGGTGCACAATAGCCCAGCAAAACTACTCTTAACATGAATAGTATGAGAGAAACGAAAAATTATAGCAAATGACTCCAAATGGTGAAGTACATAAATGTTTAAAACATGCATCAATCACTGGTGAGTTTCGATGAAAAAGTAAAAGTGAATATGCCAATCACCCCATTTGTTATGTGCATTAGAATAATTGTTGTCCTTGCACTTACATTACCACAACACCGTCATTCCTCTAGATGGGCCCATCATCTAAAGAGGTGGTGACATCATCAGCGGAGACATCTTCTGAGACTTCAACGCCTCCAGTCATCCTCCCAGCAACCTCCGAAGCCACGTTCATCACGACCACCGGTGCCAATGTGAGGTTCCCTTTCATCCATCCCCGTGAGGACCCTCATACGTCCCCCGCCCCCAGCCTTCTTTCCACACCTATTCCAGTGGTAACATCAACTGCCAATCCTGCGTTCTTCCCTATGGAGGCATCTGGTAGATTAGTGACTGGAGCACCACGGATCACCACGGCCCGTCCTCGACGTCAGGTTGGTTGAACAAATATTTTCTTGGCAATTGATCACCAACCGTTATGCAACTCAAGGATGAATGTTGGGATTTGACAGATGATGGCCCAGATTCTTAACATTTTACTCACATAAACATTTGTTCACATCTGCATGGCAACTTATAAAGAAACTTGGACCACTGCGTCAAGAAAGCAGTTGCACGAACCAAGCCTAACTAACCTACTACATCTGTGTAAAGATAATTTGCGATGCTTTGCACATCTTATAAACTAATCTGCTCATGGTTTAATGGGTTATATATTTATAAGTGCTTTTTTCCGAACTGTGAGCTAAATGAGATTTTTTATCAATTATATTATAAGTTGGCCTCATGACCAGAAGGTCGTGGGTTCGATTACCGGTCGGGTTTGATGGTAAGTGTTGAGCAAACTTACCCCTAACAGGTTGCACACTGCTCCGTGGTACCTACACGTTAAATAGGTACAGGTCATTGGGTTGAAAGAGTGTGTGAGTGAGTGTGTGTGAGTGATTCGCATTGTGCGCTGAATGTGCTGCCGATGCAAGTATGCCAGAACTGATCAATTGATGATCAATAAGTGTGCCAATGACCTGGCGTAAATTGTAAAGTCATGAGAGCCAGACTGGGATCAGGACTATAAACCACCTCATCTACATTTACATTTATTATAAGCTGAATTGTCTCCTTGGAACCTTTCAATAGATATACATACTTCGATATTCATTGGCAGTTCATCCCAGAGAACGCGACCCCGCCAGTGTTCACTATGCTGGAGACTACCACGGAAGCCGCTCGGCCAATGAGCACAACCGTTGCTCCAGAAACAGCCACTGGAGCACGACGGATCACCACGGCCCGTCCGCCACGTCAGGTTGGTTGAACAAATATTTTCTGGGCAATTGATCACCAACCTTTATGCAACTCAAGGATGAATGTTGGGATTTGACAGATGATGGCCCAGATTCTTAACAGTTTGGTCACATTAGCATTTGTTCACACCTGCATGGAAACTTTTATATAGAAATCTAGACCACTGCGTCGAGAAAGCAGTTGCACCAACCAAGCCTAACTAACATTCTACATTTATGTAAAGATAATTTGCAATGCTTTGCACATCTTATAAACTAAACTGCTAGTGGTTTAACGCATTAAATACAATGTAATCCCGTTCACCAAAGTGATGGCAATTTTTTTTATCAATTATAGAATGAATTGTCTCATTGCAATCTTTTCATAGATATACATATTTTGATTTCCATTGGCAGTTCATCCCAGAGAACCCGCCCCCGCCAGTGTTCACCAAGCTGGAGACTACCACGGACGCTGCCTCCATGATGCTGAAAGGCACCACATGGTCACCACAACCACCTCGACCAACGAGCACAACCGTTGCTCCGGAAACCTCTAACCTACTTCTTCCAAATTCCATGGATGACATCTTTGACAAGGAGTTTTATGCTGATCTCTATAACTATGGGTATTCAGACTTATACAGTCCACCGAATGTGCGTTCAATGGAAAACAAAGTTGGTGCTACAAAGCCTGAAGATGACAGTTTGAAAGGACACAGTTTTGGTTATGCCAATATGCATAGCAACAAGCCAAATTTGAGCATGAATGACGCTCACCAGAATGCTGATAAAGATGATGGCAGTTTAAAGGCTCAGCTCTTTGGAAATGAGGTTGTGGACATGCAAGGGAAAGGGGTTGATTTTGTTCCGCACATCAACAGTAAATTGTCTCACTATATGTACTTTGGTTCTCATGAGCGCCCTGAAGATATGGTTGTGTCTCGTTCTCAGGAGTTATATCACCCTGAAATTGTACCATTAAAAAAGCATTCAACTGAAAAATTGAATGAGCCTTTGGTTGAAGAAGACAGACAGACATACATGGTTGCAGGGCAAGCACAAGGTAGTACAAAAAGCAATGACGTTTCCAAACCAGACCAAGAAACAAGCTCCCAAACTGAATTCGATGGTCTAACCACTACTGAGAATAAAACCAGTGAGAGCAAACAAGACAATGAGATGACTATGAATGGCTTTGCACCACCAAAACTCTCAGTGCCAATTGATCTTTTGTCAGTGGTGAGAAACATGAAGAATCAGCAAAAGAAACCACCTGCTGTTGCTCAATCAGAGGCAGCCAATCAGGTGAATGGATCCAGAGCCAATCACACTGAAGCAGAAGTTATTGACATGCTTGATGGTCAAAGTGTAGAATCAATAAGGTGGGATGATCTAGCTGCAGCTAGTCAGAAGTTGGGAATATCCAGTGGTCATCGAAATCTGGAGCAAGATGTGCAGCTTCTCAATATGATGATCAATGCAATCAAATCTAAAGAAAAAGTTCTGGACATGGGCCATAAGTCTTCAAGTGAGGCTGTTAAGGCTGAAAATGTTAGTGTGCCAGATGTAATAAGTGTTGAAACAACAAACTCTTTCAATTCTAATGGTGGAACTACAAATATGCTTGATATGGTACATGTAGATGAAGACTCAATAATGACAGATGTATCCAGGGTTAGACTTAGTGATGAGAGGAATGTTTTACCGATACAACAGGATCCTGAGTATTTGATGAATGAGACAGGGTTTATTGATGAAGAGGATCCCAACAAGCATGCAGATATGGTACGGGCTATTACTTTGAATCTTTGAACTCTTTGTTCTTCAAGCTACACTCAAATTAATTTTAATTGTTCTATGTTAACATATGTTTCATATGCGTTAGCATATTTTTGCATTATTCTAATTTTAATTTTATAAGGACCTATCCAAGAACCCCATGACGATGCCTCCATACCCATATCCGGGTCAACCCCTCCCTCCTTATCCATACCCACCCCAGACCAGCAATGCTGACACCCAAACACCAATGAAGAGCTCTGGCGGCTTAGAGATGATGACAGGCCACCCGTTTTCTAATCTAGACATGGTCCACAAAGTGGTAGGTATAGTTACTGTACTTATGGTTCCTTTTAGTGTAGTTTTGGTAATGTGCAAATGTTGTAATTTTCTGAGTACATTGCAAATCATAAATAATCATAAATAAAGATATTCTATACCAACAAGTTGTAACTGTTAGCAATACAAGAGTTGGTGATACATCATTCTACTGCAAAATAAATATGGTAATAGTAGTGATGTTAATGAAATTTCTGCCTAATTATCGGTTTTCAAACTGTAATATGCAGTCTTGAACTAACATATACACCCACCAAATTTAAAGTATTGAATACATTATAACCATAGCATTGATAACAGTTAATGTCAAATGAACACACGGTGGGCCAGTCCTAATGAATATATGAATATATACAGGTGTTGCGAGGAGAGAAGGGGGAAACTGGGCCTCAGGGTCTTCGTGGACACAGAGGAGAGCCAGGACCACCGGGAGCAGAGGGGCCACAAGGACGTCAGGGCAGGGATGGTGAGACACATTATTACAAATCAACACCTCGATTAGAATCATGCAACTAATAGTGAGTATGAGTCACTACTCTTAAAATGCAAAGATGACACAATAAATGCGTCGTATTGTATTTTTAGGTAAGCAAGGTCCTCCAGGGCCCCAAGGTATTGCTGGAGTTCCTGGCCTGCCTGGAGAACGGGGTCCTCGTGGCTTCATGGGCCCTCCTGGCATCGCTGGACCCCCAGGGCCTGCAGGACCCCCAGGACCTCCTGGACCTCCTGGTTCACCAGGCCCTGCCGGGAAGACTGCTCCAGAACCCCTTGTAGGTGATACAGGTATGGGCAGCGATCAAAGATATTGGTAATAATATAGTTTCAAATGAAATGGAAAAAAAACTTGAAAATTAAAAATACATGCTGACTTTGTGTGCATAATACTGCACATGTAGTCTAAGCTTAAGCAGTATTACTCAAAATGTTGATCACTTGTTGACAGTTTAATAGCACTAATAAACATTGTTTTTTATGTTGCAGGGCTAACAAGAAAGGCAAATGAAGAGACAATAAAAGAGCGTTTCATGAACGCTATGACCATTGAGGGTGTGGCGTTTGTCAATGCTTCAGGTTATTTGCCTTACTTTTCCTAATGTTTCGCTTTTCAGTGTCATATTTGGAAGTAAAATTCTCATGAGTATTAAAAAAAACACCATTCCTTACCAAAGTGTAATTTCTGTTCAATCATTGCAATATAACTGTCCTCGATTCCTGAACTGAAAGTGAAAGAGAATTCTTGTCCACGCCTTTGTACATATATGTTTGAAATTATATACCCATCCAGACAAATTGGCTTCCTATATATCTCACACTAGAGTTAAATAACAATCAACTGATTCCCACTTTATACTTTCAATTGCAGCGTTCTGTCATGGCAAGGAGACGGGTATTTTCCGTCACCCGCTGCACTGCTGGCAGTTTGTGTCCTGTGGCGCTGCATATGGAGGAGACTTGGAGCGCACCTGCTATGCTGGACGTCGGTTCCAGGCAGACAAGGGCGGTTGTGTGCGCGACTCAACGTGTGTGTTTGGTGAGTATTTTTTCTTGCTGCTTTGCGATAATGGTTGATTATGAATTGACAATTTGAGTTGTCACTCAATATTAGTTGCATGCGAAGCCTATCATGCAAGCTCAAGGGATTTAAATCAATAATGTAACCATCAACATCCACACAGACCAGGAACCATGCGCCTGATTATAGGCTGTTTATTGTTGTGCTTGTGTTTGAGCAAAGACTCGTGATATAATACATGAACCAAGGAAGAACCAATGAAGAAGCAAATATAATTTCATACTGTGTAATTATGTAAACCCATTTCCACTAATTATCATCAATGCTGCAGATATTGATGTTTATTTTCTACATTGTCAAAAAATAAGAAAGTTTTGAGATGTTGACAAAAAAAACCACAATCACCCAGGCCTCAAGAATTTTGTTTGAATATTGTTTTACAATTTCACTGAAATCAATGCAAAACCAAACTAATTCCATTGTTATAAAATTCTTTGCCCATCGAAATCATGATAGTTGTTGAAGCATGAACAATTAAAAGGATGGTTAAAGAAAAAATGATAAATATTTTCTGTGACTTTTACAGGTGCGAGACTAATAGAAACGCCTTATGCAGCACAACAAGTAGCAAGTAAGTGGAATCTAACAACAATTATGTCATTGTGTAACGTTCCCAGCCAAAAGATTTTTTTAAATTGCATTATTCAGATGTTGACCTTCACTAAATCTATTTGCCCAAGTGTAAATGTTCTACATATGTTTTCGTGAAAATAACTTTAAGAAAAAGTTTCTAAAGAATAACCATCTTGAATTTGATAAATAACTGGACCTTGTGCCATATCACATAAGTCACCGTTTGGGGATTGAAAATCATACTAACAACGCCTTTTTGTTGACAGGTACACATCAAGGGCGAAATGTGCCAACGCGGCAAAAATCGAGCTCTGGTGAAATGATGATGCATTCTGTTGCCATTGTCACCATTTTTGTTGCACTATTTGCTATGGGAGTGACACTTTGCCGCATCAATAATAGAAGCACAAAACTACAAAAAGAATACTACAAAATGACTGATCCTCAGAGCAAGCATGGAGACATGGGTAATATTATGGTCATCTGACATATTTCCTAAATATACCGGTAAAAGTGGCCAAACGGAAATCCTCAGGACGTCTTTAGAGTGAAGAAGAGATTTTAATTTCATTGGTTGTCAGATATATTTATATTACAATTTTGATTTAACAAAATTTGCGCCTGTTTAGGACCTTTTTTTTTTAAAGGATTTTAAACAACACTTAATATTCAGTCTGGTAGATCTTCTTTTTGCTGAACTTTTGACCTGATCTGGATTATCATTTTGTAACTATTTTTTTTTAATTGAAAACTGTATGTCTAATCTATTGATAATGTAAATACTGTATATTTTTAGGTATATTTATAGACAAATTTTTCATAAACTTGTCCATACTTTTTATACACTGTTAGATGACAGATCATCAGATTTGTAAACGGACTATATTATTACAGTGGCATTCAGAACATATTTTTGATAATGTATAAAATGTATTAATGTAATTTATTTAGAAAACAATGAAATAGAAAAGTCGTATGAAAATGTAGTTTGTAGTGAAATAATCTTTTAGAAAAAAAAAAAAAGAATTTCAAATAGGAAAATTGACTAAAAAGTTTGTAGTGATGAATATAGAAAAGGTGTTTAAGAGTGAATGGTATGTACTTATTAGGTGTATCATAGTGAGATCTGTCAGTGTTTTTAAAAATCAGTGGGCCAGTATATAATAGATAGCAGTGAACAAAACATTTTTTTGCGAGATGCTTGATTTTTATATTGCTTGTTTTTTGTGTGTGTAATGTATGAAGTTTTCGAATACAATGAACATTGTCATTTTGTGGATATTTCCATCAATTAAGCACAGTGACTAGGGCATTGTAGAGCACATAAAAATAGCGACAAGGCTATGAAAAATGTGGGCAATATAACCAAGCTTCTCTTCATTAATGAAATAGAATCATTGAGCGAATGAGATTCATATTTTCAATTATTAACAAATGTTTTATACTTAAGTATGCATGTTTAAATATTTATTAAAGTGTTTTGTTAATTTGATTTTGTTTTCTTCTAAAACAACATTTAGACATTATGATTTATTTTAGAACCATACATTTTACATATTATATAAATTGCTATACAATCTTGGATACCAAGGCAGTCACACGAATCACTAGACAAAGATGCAAGCTTTCTCCTCACGCGTGTTACACGTCCAGCCAAAGCTAACTTCATGCACGCAAACATTTCACAATAAAATCAAAGTTAACTCCACATACACATATCAAATACGGGATCTTTAACCATAAATAAAAAACATAATTAATACACAAGTTTGAAACACAAATATGCAATTTGATTTGTATACTGAATAGAGATTACTACACTAGTAATTGCCATTGAACGTCAGACGTACAAATAGTCTGATGCATATTTTAAATTTCATTATTATGAGAAATAACATCAACATAACATCAAAAAGGCACAATAGCAGTGGTATTACAGAACATGGGTGTAAATGTTCTACACGTAAAGCAGTAAATGGGCAAATGTTGCCAAAAGTAATGACTATTTGATTCTTTTAAACACAGCTATTTGCTTGTTTCATGTGTTAGGTTGTCATTGTACATCTAAAAGCAACAGCCATATTATTTGAAAGAGAAAACAAAAATTTGATACAATTCACAATATCTATGTTAACAAATATTCAAATCGATTCTCTTATGTAACAAAAAATAGTTATTTTTAAGCCATTAACATGCATAGCTATTGTTGGAATGATAACTGAACTATTGTGCTTCCATCTGATCATGAACATACGACAATCATGCATTAGCCGACTGAATCGTTGGTTTGAAGTAAACGACAATGTATAAGAAATGGGCTGTTAGGAGACAATTTTTACTCAATAACATCGATGCAAATTCTGAATGCATGGGAGAGTTATTGCCATTAAAATTCTCAAACGCATTCATCACGTCATTAGACGTCTTTTCAATATCCAAAGACAAGTAGATGTAAAATACAACACACATCTTGTAAGCAAACAAACCAAACTCATATTGTATCACCCTCAAATTCAATGGTTATCCGTATTTACAAGTATTACAAGAATCAAAATGGAAATATTTCACATTTGCATTCCATTGGAATGATTTTGTATTTTAATGAAGCACTGCAGGATATTTACAACAAATAAAAGTCAATAACAACTTACATGGACACAGCATTGGTAACCATAACTAACAGTAAAACCTGATTAAGTGACATTCTTCTTAATGGCACCCTAAAAAATGTTACAGCATTGTTTTTCTTTTTTGCTACTTGAACCTCAAACAAATTACCAAAATTTTAATATATAAGTTAGACAAAATACTATATACCAAGTACATAGTTGTATTGAAAATTGATTTTCATTATCCCAAAACTTCCATGTTTTAGCAATCATGACTATCTGATTCCACATATCTGATATCACCTCTATAATACAATCACGGGCTTTGAAGGCGGCGTTATGCAACTCCATTGTGGACAATTCCTTCATTTGCATGCCATATCAAACTCATGCTATTTTTCTCAATTTCTAATAACAAAATCTTAAGTTTCATAAAACTATGACTCATAAAAATACAAGACTGACTCAATAAAAAAACACAAAAAAAAACTACTTTGTCAGAGAACTAAATTTACAAGTTAGGAGTGGACTTTCACAACACAATACATTGAAAGTGAACACTATTAATCGGAATACTGCTCTTCATACTATCAAAATACTACATCATTAACTACACAATAAAATCAAACATTTATCTACATAGTCCACAATCACACTAAACATAAAACAAAAATGTACACCTAGTTAGGTTATGACAATTTTTCAATACATAAAGAAAAGAAATAACAAAAGTGATGTCAATCCACGATCTTCAAATTTTTTCAATTAATTACTTTAATAATCATAAAGAGAAAAGAAATATTTAGCCAAAACAAAATAGATGACATTCTAGAAAGCACATTTATTTTGACTAAATGCAAGCTTTCAAATGTTTGGAGAATTAAAAAAAAAATAGAATAAAAAAAATTGAAACATCTATGAACATGTTAAATCAAAACACATAATAACATTCTAAAATTCTACAGCTGAAACATGTTTATTTTTCAGTAATCATTATTGTTAAGTTTATATAGAAAAAAAAATCGCAATAAATATAAAACACATTCAGACTTCACAATTACAACTCCCCTGCATATTATTCAAAATACACACGTCAGCAAAATGTAAGAATCAACCTCTTTCACGTGATCTCCAAATATTGATGTCTATTTTAGCAGGTTCTCTCATATCCAACACAACTTCAAGAACAAACAAAAAATACCGTCTTTTCTTTCTACTTCAAGTGATAATGTTTTACTGTAGAATCCATAACCTTTTCAACCGTTTTTAACTGAGTTTACAATAAATCTTTTTGACGACTTGAGCATAACTATAGACAATTCAAATACATCAATATGGTCCTAGGTTTTAAGGAATAATTTAGTACTTTATTCCTGTAATGAAAATTCACAATTTGCTTTCTTCCTATTTACTACACAGTTCATTTTTGAGGCGATATATAATTAATCAATTATACCACATATCTTGTATTTTAGAATAAAAGTTTGAATGATCTATAATTTCTATTGAAAGATTCCAAGCTGTTCTGAAATTGCCTAAAAATATTCTTTAGCAAGTGCTAAGAAATGGATATTAGAAACAAGATGTCAACTTTAAACAAGATATTTGGCAAACAATTGCCAATTTTATAAAGCAAAATATGTGTTAGAGCATGGCTAACATGTAAGCAAAATTCACTTTAAGCGACAACCGTCAGCTTGGACAATACTCAAAGAAACACGACTTTTACCAATGTGGCATTTTCATTACAAAAACCAAAGCAACAACCACTCATGTCCATGCCCAATATGGAACTTTCCACATCATTTTATATGATTAACACCAAGAAAAGAATGGCGCACGTTTGCCAAAAGTCTGCGTGAATGTTTCACTACTACTTGTCCGTGGTCGACCTTTGCCATACACTTTGCGACTCCGTTCAACCACAACGACTGGCATCTGTACTAGCTGAACTGGGGATTTTCCATCCTTCAGAGCTTGCGTTAGATTGAGAATCTGCAAAAGAATGTTTTTTTCGTATAATGAAATATCATGTTCTTATACGGATCTGTATATTGATAAAGTACAGTCGGACCTGTTTTACTCGAGCTCGCATAAAGTCGAACACCCGCCTAAGTAGAACTCATTTTGATTTCCCCTCAAACTTGCCATTAATTATTAGTAAAAAAGAACTGCCTATTTTGAACCTTTTAACTCAATAAACTTGCTAATTCCGAGCAAAATATCACATCCCATCGAGGGGTTAAGCGGGTCGGACTGTACATAAAAAGATATTAGTTTGTTATCTCAAGTTGTGTTTATATCGAGCACTATTTTGTTCTCCCTACAGCTTCGAGATATTTGGTTTCTACTGTAAAAGCCTTTCCCATTGGCTACTCACCTGACCCCTCATCACCGACATCTGCTTCTCAAACGTGTGCTTATCAAAGCCTTTGTCCGTCTGTAAAATATATACAAATATTCGTCAACACACTCCAAACATGATCTGCAATACAATAAGCAATTCTAAGACTATTTCTTTTGTATATAAGCTTTAGCTCATTTGTTCTAAATAAACAGCTATAAGGTCAATTGTTCTAAATAAACAGCTATATATATCCATCGATGCACACACATACACGCACATGACCAAATGGATATCTATTTAACTTAATATTAGCATCCAAAATGATTCAACCATTTAAATTGATCAGCGACACACACATGACCACAAGGATATAAGTTAGCTTCATATAATACTAGCATTCCGAACTCAACCCTACACATCCCCCTAACCTTGAAGAGTTCATAGAGTTCATCACAGAGATCCTGCACAAAGTTCATGTCAGACAGCTGAGGCAGCACCAACTCTTTGATCTCATCTGAGAATGGCACTTTTGCAATCGGCAGCCATGCCCAATGATATGGATCTGAAAGGAAACGGTCAGAGGATAGGAATGACCTAGATATGATAGAGGTTTGAGGTATGATTCTGAAAGCTGACATTGCCAAAATGTATCTGAAGCACTAAGTCTAATCATTCGTATGAAATACTAAGAAGATATTACAGAATTTCAATACATGTATGTTGACCGTTGAGCGCATTATAACTACCGCTGCTTTTAGTACCAACTTTAAAAAAGCTGCAGAAAATTTTCACATACAGCCAATTGTCTTGGTGTTTGAATGGGATGAAAATATGAGCCAATGAAATATGAGTGAGTGAAACTATCCATGCCTATTATATATGACAAGTGAACGTGAAGTATATCATCGAACATCACATGTTAATGTGTTGGTAATAACTAATTAGATTCATATAAAATTTCTTCTGACAAAACAGTTGAACACGAAAAATAACTTACTACATTGACAGCTTCAATTACTACTGCAGTATCACCACCAAAACCTTCTTGCATGACAGAAGATCAATCTTCGCGTCCACCCAATAATCATGGTCGTAAACTAAAAAAAAAAAAATGATGCAGTGAGTACTCACATGCCCGCCACTCGTCCGGGTGCTTGAATGGGAAGGCGAGTCCATTGTCGATGGCAGCAACGGCGAGATGCGGTGGCGTCTTGTTGATCACAGACCAGTCCTCGTCTCCAGCACCCGCCGAAGAAAGCCCCGAGCCGGACACACTTGTCTGGAAGGCACCGTGAGCAGACGGTAATTTACATTAAAGTAATGTCTGAGGAAGTGCTGAAGGCACAGAAATCTAAAACAAAATGCATTTAATGTACCATAAAGGACTTTATCTAACATGGATATTCAGTAGTTTCACAGAACAGTTAAATACAAGACAAACTGAAGTAACTTGAGTTAAATACATATTTCTATTTGAATATTAACAATAGACTTGATATATGAACTAGCTAATTTGAACCCTGTTATATTGTTTGCTTATCCAAAATTTGTGTCATCTCTAGATTAGTTCTACTTCCCTTTGATCAAATTATGTAGATATCAGTTGGCTATCTTGAGCATTTTTACTCTATTCCTATGGATTTGAGATCACGAGTTTTAACTAGTTTATACATGATGGACTGTCATACCGGTACAGTCATGTTACATGATTTGTTCATGGGTGACAGTCAAAGGCAGAGACAAATGCTGGATTAAGAAGGAAGATTTTCCAAATATTTTTTTCTATTTTTCAAATAAGATTGATATTAAGTTACCAGTATGTTTAATATATAATAGTTTTACATTGAGTTGAGTTAAGTAAGCAATGATCTCTATTTTTTTTTTGCATTGTGTGCAAGCTGCATATGATACAGACTTGTTTTCCTATCTTTCCTAACTTCTATTTACTACAGCACTAGTAATGTGATGTGCTGTAATTTGAATATGCACTCTTGTATCTGTAATTATATATAGGATAATGCTGAATATCTAAATAAAAGTAAATCCCAAGCACCAAAAGTATAATTCATAAATTTCACAAATTAATTTTCAAGTCCAAACCAATTTCATTCATTCCATTGATAAAGCTGTTTATACTAATTCATGATTCACCAAAAATATTTTTAAAACTTTTTGCCATATCTAATATACATAAAATCTATCCAATATCAATAAAAATGATTGTACAATTAAATGTGGCTACTAACAATATCGTCAATTCTTGGTGTTGCGTGGGATATGCATATGTGAAAATATGATCACACAGATATTGACATTGCAGATAAACCGATATAAGCACACGAAAAATATATCCGATAAAATAAAATCATTCAAAATATGAAAATAAAAAGTATGAAGAACCACTCTGAATAGAAAAACACCATCTATAAACGTTTACCTTTATAGTTAATCCTTTTTTGTTTTTGGATTTTTTCCAAAAACCCTAATGTAAGCAAATTTAAAGGTGAGAAGATTGTGTTAGTGTTTGGAAACAGTTGAAAGTAAATAAAATTTTAATAGGAAAAAGAATAAATATGTTAAAATGGTGATGAGAGACCTATAGATGCGTGTGATACTGCAAAGAAGACACATTCATAGTGAGCTGATGCTAAGCAAGGATTGACAAATAAATTTCTTCATTCAGCCTTTTCTAACTTGTACTAAGAACACCTAGTATGTTTTTTATTGTATAGAAGTTTCCCAGTACAATTAATTGTAACATCCCTTTACAATACTTATTTCCCACAAAGTATTCATAAAACTTTCACCGTATATTCTTAGAATGTCAAATATAGAAATGAAAATGTAAAAGCATGATTCAGTTCTTTGGAAATGATGCTTTCAATTTAAGGATCTACTAAAAGCTGCATCACAAGATTTATAGGATTTAATATATACAAATACATATTTACAAATTATCACCTATACATTTCTAAGTCTTCTTGCACACAATTATTAGTGGTATTTCAAAACAGAAGTCATTAAATCTCAGTAGTATCATACCAGATTATGTACAGTATAACTATTTTAAATTGTACATGCATATAAAAGACCTTGATTATTCTTTCTGCATGCTGGTTGATCGCAGGCACTACAGGGTACAATCAATTGTGCTCTATTGGGAGGAGTAACTTCCTCTCTATATCACCATAGTAACATTTAGGTCACCAATTAGCAAAGAAGCATCTACAGAATGGTACTTTGTACATTTGTACCAAATTCATAACATGAATACTGAATACATTTTTGGTGGTTTGGAAGATAAAGAAAAGATTTGCCAATTTGTTCTGAAACGCAAATACAACTATTGTGGTTTAATTAACCTCCCAAGCCACATGATTCTTCAACAAATGGACCTAGAACTCTCGTACTTATTCCACTACCAATCTACAAACCATATTCCCACAATATCTTATATATATATATATATAAAAAAAAAGAACAGTCACAAATAACTCTTCTGTTCATTTTTGCTTGCAGTGTCAGTCTTCCAGTTAAAGGCTTCAATAGATACTCTTCAGTAGGACTAGTAACTTTAAAAACGCACTAGTTCTCCCCAAAAGTTGCTCGCCCTGACAAGTTGCTAAATGTGTTTTGCCGTAGCAGCTGCTTAGATACAGGAGAGGACAAGTGAATTGAATTCAGCACTAGTCCTTCCCAATTTCTACTAGTCCTGACGAGTGGACTAGTGACTACATTAAATGGGAAACTGAGAGTATCATTTAGGAAATTGCTCTCCCTCTACATGTTACCGCTGGGGAACCAAATATTATTTCATGAAGATCTTTTCTAACTGCATGTACATTCTGGATATTGTCTTCATTTAATGATGCCAAGGCAATCAAGAAAACTTATGAATTATATGCACAAAGAATTCATAGCATTTGCTCCATTCCAAACTACAATTCAATTTTGTAATAATTATCAAATCTAATGACACAACATGTTTTGAATTAATAGATTGATGAACATTTTTTTTTTATAAAGCAATTAGTGAAAAAAATTTACAACTTTGTCTGTGAAAGCATATAACTGATAGTAAAACATCAACATGACCGAAATCACTATTCAGTTACAAAATTTGTATATTTATCTAGAAAACCTTGCCTCAAATTTTTTATATTTTTCCTATTTTTCATTTTGCATGCATTTTAAGTTTTAAAACCACTTATTTTCCGAATTTTCTGGCAAATCAATTCAAAAACGTTCATAATTCATCAACGAAAAAAAAAAAAATCAAAATCCCTAGTAAGGTTTTCTTCAGAATGCATATATCTTCAAATATATACAAGTTTGTGAAAATTTGATTTCACGGTTAGAGAGAAATATAAAAAGAAAAATTAATCCACTATGCAAACTTAGTTTTGAGAAAATGGGCTTTAAACATGGCCAATCAATATACTTTGATTGTAGTTGCTGCCTATAAAATGTATCATATAAGAAAAACTATTGATGATAAAAGGTTAATTTTAAAAACATGTTGTTCTTTATCATTTATAGCATACAAAACATTGAAAATGTAAAAATTGAATTTTTAGCCCATATAACCTTATAAGCCTGCAAAGAATGAGTCATTGTTTTTTCTCCGGGTTGGTCTTCACGAAATGGGTTGTAATGGAAAAAACTATTGAAGATAAAAGGTTCATTTCAAAAACATGTTCTTCTTCACACTTTACAGTATAATAAATTTTAAAAAGGTAAAAGATGCCCTGTTTGTATCGCTGGGATTGAGGTATTTCAAAATATTTAGGACTAATAGTAAATAACATCTCAATGACAAAAAAAATAATAAAAAGTATTTAGAACGTGTTTTTGGTAATGATTTATATATCAATATAAAGGCGAATTTATTTGGCGCACGAATATGTATTTTATATTAAAATCAAACAGCTATAAGTATGTTTACCAGTCAGTTAAACATTGGTGTTTTTCCATTGAATGCGATATGTGCAAAAACATGGCACTGGTGAGTGCAAATTAATGCTGTCAAATGAAATTTCTTTATATTCTCTTAAAATAAAAACGTAACGTTAAAATAAATTGTGCACAATGATTCCTAATCCTTATACGGTTTGACATATAGTTATCTAGTTTTAATCACGATGGCAACGCTGTCATACCCCAAATGAACGACTTATATGACAAAGCTTTTGACAGCCAAAAACGTGAAATGACCCGGCCACTTTTGGCCGATTTGAGGGAGAGGGCCCAAGGCCGGTTTTGGCTGTTTTGAGGGGTAAAGGGTTAAAGAAAAACAATATCTTCTCAGTAGTGCATGGTACAAAGTAGGAACCACGACCGTTACATAATACATATTCAAAAACATACAATTGTGTAGTATGGCAAGTAGTGACAGATGAGCTAAATAAAACTAATAAACGAAAGCAGAAAGTTACATAACGAGATTAACATATATGAACTACAAGCTTATATTACACATCTGATTCTTCTACATACACTAACCAATCAGGATCATTTTGATGGATTATTTAATTTACCTTTGCAGTTTCGTCATCTATTGGTTCTGGTTTCTCATACTTAATCAGCCAGTTGTCATTGCCCCTATCTGAAATAAATATTTCAAACATTATACTTCACATGTCTACACGTATTCAATATAGGGTGCCCTCCGATTATTGCCTATTCGTGCTTCTTGATAGCTGAAATGCTGCCTAGGCTTTGAGGTCTGACAAGTAAAAAAAAAGATCACTGAAAAAGCTAAAAAAAAATCTTTCAACTTCAGTAGCTCATAACGTAGCATTTAAAATGTTTAAATACATTTTACAAACTATGAACATAGCAATGTCAGTGCACTGGAGTATGCTTGCATATGAAACACATCAACCTACAAATAGTGCGGACCATTTCTGTGATAACTGATAAAGTACTAGCTTTACACATGGTTCCCAGCAATTGGTGAAAGTTAAATTCCAGGTCATTTCATTGTATTTTCAAGGTTTTTTCATCAAAGTCCAGGTCAATTTATTATTTTTTTTCTATCAAATTAAATGGCTTTCTGAAGTATATTGTAATCAAATCAACCCAAAAATATTGCAAAAAAGATAAATATAAATTTAATTTGTTATACTGTTTCAATTTTCATCATTTGACATGCAATTTATGTAATTGTTTTTTACACAAAAATAAACTTTGGAGTCAAATTGAAATGAATAACATGAGCTTATTTGATAGAGAAAGGTAAAACCTACTCAGATGCTTCTGTTCTCGTCTAGAAGCGATGTTTCGGTGGACGTTCCACCTGCATCAGGCTTCGATGGCAAAGTGCACCGAATGTTGTTGTTTTGCACTCTGCTTCCGCGTTGAGTCACGTGATGGGTGGAATTCCCAGTCATGTGAAGAAGTCTTGTCAGAACTGGGGGGACCGCCTTGCCTTGGTTCAGGTTGATCTTCGGTCTGCTTGTGGCGATCTTCAGGGCTTCAAGAGTTTTTCTTCGGCTCCAATTCTCTTCCTGTCCAATGATCTTCACCTCTTGTTTGGGGATCACATGTCCGGTTTTGCTGGCATGGGTCTGTATGGCTGACTCCTGGTTATTCTTGTCAAAGTGTTCTGTTATTATGGTGCCAAGGTTTCTTCCAGTCTCACCGACGTACTCTTCCTTGCACTGGGGACAGGAGATGCAGTATGCTACACCACACTTCTTTAATGGGTCTGACTTGTCTTTGGGCTTGACCAAGTTGGATCTCAAGGTATTGAATGGCTTGTTATAACTGGGCACTCCATGGCTTTTGAAGATCCTTTTTGGGAAACTTCCCTTCTAGACGAGAAGAGAAGCATCTGAGTAGGTTTTTCCTTTCTCTATGATGAATCCAGATGCTAAGAAATCAATACTAAATGATAGCTTAATTGATATCTGATAATATGAGCATCTCAAATTTTAGATTCTGTATAACAATTGTAAGAAATTGGCAACTGAATTATAATTTCTAGGAGCACGCAATATTTACTTGGGAAGCTTATAGGTGACTGTTTTTTTTATCCCATGCGCACCACCACAAGGCAGAATACATCAATCAGTTGATGTTGCCCTTTTAATGGTTGAAGTTGAACCATGCAAAGACATCCCGGTCTTGGCAAGTATTTTGATAGTGAGTGTTGATCTAACCTTATCATGTTATATTGCGCTGTTTAGACCGACGATCCTGCATGCACAATAATACTAATACGCCATTCCCGCGCATAGCTTTTTCCCTCCTCAACAGTATTAATATTATGCCATTTAAACACCTATAACAGGTGATTTTAATCTTTATTCTGGGCGGTTCCGGGTTTGGCGTCCCCGGACGCTATGCCTTCGGACATAGTGTTTTTTAGCCTAAAAAGATATGAGAACTAGTATTGACAAGGTCAAAAACATGTCAAATGAATATTCTGTAGAAATCCATTTTATTCTTGGTTCAATTGGCCTCCATGACATGCATATGCGTTTTTTCAATAATAGGTGTATGACGTCGTAGGTTTGTTGATGTATGTGCAGATGCGACGTCAGTAAAAGAGCATATGTATTGCTTGCTGTCAAATCTGTTGTTGTGAACCAGCTATTTCCAGTCTTTATCAGTAGTTGGTTTTCTTCATAGATTACAATCACACATCATCATGCAACTCGGCAATAAAGACTAATTCAATAAAAAACGTGACTGTTTTCGATTTTTTATAAATTTTTCTAAAACAACTGAAAATTCCAGGTGATTTCCCGATTATTGCCCAAATCAACAGAATCCCCGCCATTTTCCCGTGCTCCCGTGTCAAATCTAAAATTCCCATTTTTTTTCCGACCTCCCGGTACTGCTGAGAACCATCTTTACAGGACTAGTATGACAAAACAGTTACTAGTCCTGCAAATAAATGTTGCTTGTCCTTCATGTCCGAAACGTTATGGCTTAGAGGAAGACAAGTAAATTAAAATTCTTACTCATCCTGTTATGTCTCTGACTAGCAGATGAGTACTTGCATGAGGCATTGCATTTCAACAAACTGCTTACCTTATCCCCACGCACTAAAGCACATGTGCTTAACAAAAGTGAGAATTAATTAATAATATATATTTCTAAAAATATCTTACCATCAACATTTTTGTTGAAAACGACACGCCATTCTCTAGGAGCTTTTACATAAGCGACCTAGTTATAATTTCATTCGAAAACGAAACGGATTCGCACTAAGATTTCGATCATAAAATGCTTTGGCTATGTCTCGAGTGTTTGAACACGATCGATAAATGGCGAACTTCCGGCTATTAAAATATTTAGTTAAATTCTGGTTATACGATGTTACCAAGTTATGAAATTGATGATGACCTTTTATGCTTGGAGGTAACCTTCGTGCACATTGTTAAACATCAATGCATTTATCACCGATCACATAGGTAGTAGATTCCTTGGTTAAGAAATATGTTGTCTCAATAATTATCAATAATCCAATGCTTCTTTATCGCCGATACCGGGTGTGCTTAGATTTTGAAGTTTAGCACATGAGCGTTTAAGAGAGAACCTTACCTTTTCCAATCGGCCTAAAAGCACATTTTGGGTTTTAAGCACATGTGCTTTAATGCACGGGTATATGGTATATAGATCATATCCCCATCATGAAATCTGCTACGTGACGGTGATACCTGTGTTCCTGATGATGTAGTCCAGCACGACAAGTCTCTCAAACTGGTGTTGGAAGTGTTTCTGTAGACCATCATCCAACGGCTCAGCCTCAAACTTGCGGATCCAGAAGTCGGCGTCTTTGAAGCCGTTGACAAACAATTGGAAGGAGCCAACCTGAAGGAGACAATACTTATTTGAATATTCTACTTTTATCAATAACTAAGAACAACATTTGCCGACGGTTCAACGTAACTTGAATTTTTAGGTACATTTATTATGAGTTACTTGGGTACAGCAAAGACTCCACAGAGCCTATGATCTCTGACGCAGCTAGCTTCTTTTATACTCATAATATATGCTGTATGTTTTTTACATTAAGTATCATTAGTTTCATTCAGTGAATGAGTTTCTATTGTTATTGACGACCATGGACGTGCCTACCACATCTAATAGCTCTTCCTCGCACCGCCTTCTCTCATCATCATGTGAGGTTCCCAACTAATGCTCTAGACAATTTGAAATAAGAATGAATGCTTGTATGCTGTTTAATCATAGCACTCACCTTAGGAGGCAATCCTAATCTGTGGAAGTGACGGCCGATCTCTGGTAGCTTTTCTGCAATGTTTTTCTTTGTCCTTGATTTTGCCCGATCAATAGCATTGTAGTTAAACGTGTCACTCGCCAATTTCACAATCTGAAACAAAACAATTACATTTGCTTACTGATAAATTAATAGATTTATAGACAATTGCGAAGAGATCCTTACTAGTTTTTGCAATTTCAATAGCAACAGATGAGTTATTGTCAGCACACACTATGAGGTAATACCTTGGAAGTTCACAAATTGTCCTTGATTTTACTTATTGGCACCCCAGTTCTGTGTCAATATACGTATACAATGTATATGAACAAAATGATGTGCCCCAGTTTTGCTGGGTGCTTTAAATATTGGGAGTATAAAATCCATGTCTTCTCACTAAAACAACAGCCAGGATTAGGTGGGAAAATTGTACTAGTCAGCAAGACCAGTAACTCTCGATAATATACTTATTTTCATGAAAAATCCACTCATCCTGCTAAAAAATGAATGCGAGTAATTTCTATACGAGCGAATGACAGCTTAATCATGACATTTTAAAATCTGCATGACCAGTGACTACCAACCTTCGTTTTGGGAACGACGTTCAGTTGTAGCTTCTGGTCAACAAGACTGGCACCAGCCTCCGACAAGTAGCCCTGGTTGGGCACAAGGCAGCTTCTTCCAAAGCAGCAGGGGCAGCAAAGTTTGTGCATCCATTTGGTCCACTTGGGGTTGAGATGACCGTACGGCTCCTCATCTTTGGGCTTGAACACACCAATCGTCTTCTGCAAGTAAATGAAGAACATCAATTAATGTAGGTTTGAAGATTACAAAATACGATTCCGACACATATTCTGAGCTTAAGTGATAAGGGGAAAACACATTTGTAGTCTTACTAACTTACAGACTACAATGATAATACAACACATAAAAAAACTGTTGAAAATAAAGAAAATGGACAATGGAAATGGTAGCATAACATAATCAGTTATCACCATCAGACTTCTTCTTTCAAGCACTTTCAAATATTATGATGAAAGATGTGAGAAGGTTAGAAAAATACTTCCAATTCTCTCCTTAGAATTCTTTCTTTAGAATTTTAGAATTTATAATGAATGGTATTAATTTTGTTGAATTGCAAATGACTTCAAGTGGATCAAAAGAAAATTAGATATTGAAATTGGATGTTTTTCACCATGAAATATTACACATACTGTACTACAGGTCTATTGCCAACTGGACTCACCATTTTACGAAAACAAACTTGATTATGTGCAGATTATTTTATAAAATGGGCTGTCTCACATTTGCAACTCATAATTGGATGGAAGTCCTTTGATTCAGACTTCTAACAAAAACAAACAAACAGAACATAATATGAGCAGTGACAAACTTAGAGGCACACTATAATCATAGCGTGCTAGCTCATTATAAATATATTGCATATATACATTTTCAAAGTCAGGATAACATGAAGACATCTACATTAAGTCAACAAAGACAAGTAACTTATTTTCATAAAAAATCCACTCGTCTTGCTTAAAAAATTGACAATTTCTACAAGTCAACACACGCAGACAAGTGCATAATTGTAGCCCGATTTTGAAAAAAAAACAAAACATGATAGAATTACTAACAATTAATTGACACACATCAACGTCATATTTTTCACTTCATACAAGAAGAGCTCAATTTCTTCTCGTTGACACAATCTGCTTAATTGCTGTTCCAAATGCCTCAGAATAATATGCATGCTAGGCACGTGACAGTTATCTATCTGCATCACGCCCCATCAATATTCACTCCATAATTGAGAGTTAATTACAAATAAATCATACTTTACATGGATTTCCTTAGTTGAATTACATTTTATTATTTGTGAAATGTACATGTACATATCTCATTCTGTATAACATTTTCTTATCAAAAGCCTAGTTTTGAAAAGTATATTGCATGCAGAAAACACAGTGCGTAAAATATGTTGTGTAAACTTGTTTGCTATAAAATTGTGATCGGCAGATGAAGACAAATCCGCGTTTGAAATTTGATAAACTTGCATTTCTCCACAGTTTGCTGTCAAAAGGTTTGTAAAAAAAGATAGACTGAGATGCCTATTAGATTATGCTTGCAAAACACAAGTGGACACGACAAAATTTCTGCTATTTCTTTTGAAAGGTTTTCACTAAGTCTTAGACAGGTTTCACTATCCATGTGAAATTCCAATTAATATTTTATAACACACATATTTGGACAGAAAGTAAAACATTTTGACATTAAATCTCATGTATTACAGAAACCAAACTTGGCTACCTAAAACAATATCGAGGAACAAGCAGTTGTGCAAATCTCATGGTCATGTATCACAATTACACAAGAACTGGAACAACTACAGTCCCTACTTTGATTAGGTGGAACTGAATAGATTTCCGATGGATCACATTTTTGCTCAACATATTCTTTACAGTCTACACATTTCAAATGTTTCACATGAATGGAAGCAGATTTTGCAAGGGCTTTGTCAACATAAAAAAAAGAACAATATTTCTGCTAAACCTAATGTAACATACCTTGTGACGATCCTTGACAAAGTAGGAGCCACTGGAACCTTTTTGGATCAATTCAGGGCTGATTCCCAAGTCAATAGCTCTATCAACCTCATAAACATGTGATGAAAATTCAGTGTCTTGGTAAGATTCACCATTGGGGAGGGGAACTATTAGATCCGGAGGATTAGCAGAGTCTAGCTCCTCGTATCCAATCCGTGAAGTTGGCACAGTATCTGGGGAACTGTCCTCTTCTGTGGACATGATCACTCCTAGACAAACCATCAACACTTTTAATCCTGACAGCAAATCATCAATGACTGCCAAGTAACAACTTAACTTAAACAAGTTTTTAAGAATAAGATGTTATGTTGTATCCAGAAGCACTGCTACTTTTGTTCATTACTATGTTAGATTTTGATAAATTTATCTTATGGTAGATGTCTACCTTTTTATCATTTATGTGAAGGAATATTCAATATCAATACTAGTATCAATGAAAACTAAATATATTATATACTTTACATGCTAGATAATTCCTTTCCAAGTTAAATCGTTTTCATTTAAAAAATTTGCAATCCTACAAGTTCTTAGAATTCAACAAGCTCAGAATTCTCAGAAACCATTGCAAGTGTGTGGCCTAGATTTGAAATCAATGGCATCGGTATCAAACTAATAACATATAGAACATTTTTTACTCCTTTTATGAGCAAAATAGCATAATAAATCCATCATTAGGATTTTACTTATCATTATGTAGATTGATGCAGATTGAAGGCAACAATCTTAACCACATTCAAAATAGCCTATAGTGCTCTTTTCTGAATATTGCGATTAATAAATCTGAGCTTGTGAAAATAGGTCTGCATTTTAACTCATTCTTTAATATTCAAACAGATATTATACATGTAGACAATTTCCACAAAGGAGTGATATTGCACAAGCAAAACATATTGAAAGTCATTCTTGTTTATCAAGAATAGTTGTACTTTAACTTGTTTGATAAGCTATATTTTGTGATATAAATTAAGTCAGCGCCTTCATATCAAGCAGAAGTATAGGTGTGCCTCGCGCAAGAACTATAACATTTTGTTAAAAAATATAAGCAAATTAACTAGACTAATTAGCAAGTTGATAATGAGCATATGGCATGCCCTTGTTATGGGACAGACCTCATTGAGGTGATTTCTCTTTTTGTCATATTTCTTGTCATATGTTTTATAAAAGCATTCTATAGCCTCTCCCACAATTATTTTAGCTCTAAATAAGCATTTTTCATTAGCAAATTTCTTGATAACTGACTACGCTGACTAATATATATATATTTTATACCATAACAGCAAAATAACCCCTTTTATCATTATTATGGAAGAGACCACACGTAACAATAATGACGTACAACTACTACATTTCTGAGTTGGACTGAAATTCTACCCTCAAAATAAGCAAAAAATTTTGGTTTTGTAATTATCAAAATTGTTCTGGACTATAATGATCTTAATTTCTACAAGGCCTTTTTTATCTGCACCAAAAGAGATGACTTGCATGAAAATCTGCTTAGATTGAAGAAAGTTATGGTAAAAAAATTGGGGTGGTTTTTAATTCTGGTACAAAGTGTAGTACTTACAATAAAAAGAAACCACCCACTCCACACCCACTCCTGCCTGCCCACATTCTAATTCTCTCAAACACATTTGATTTCAAGCGTATTCATTCCTTATAATGACATAGTCTAACTTAACAGTGTATTTATGTCACTTCTCACAGTCCGTTTACACATGATCATTATAATATCAGATTTGATAATCATTTCATAAGATTATATTTCTTACAAATTATTCGCTGTCATTTGTAAAAAGTGTCTGTGGGTGTGTGGCAATTCATTTCCAGCTTGTATTTCCAAGAAGTAGCTCATGAAAAGAAATGACAACAAAACTTTGAGCTGACACAATGATATATTATTCTAATACTACACAACGTTTTCTGCTGATTATTTCAACAAAACTACCACCAGGAACTCCTGTAACTAATTCATGAATCCGATTTCCCAGAAGCTGATCACGTGTAGTCTGCTCACTTTTCTATCGATATGAACAAATGCAAATACTTTATTGAACATTTTGATTACCCTCAGAACAAATATATCCAAAGTGTCAAGATCATATTTCAAATACATTTTCTCATCCCCACCTCATATATGTGGGTGGGGTGGCTAATACTCTAGTTCCCATGTAGATACATGGATATAACTCTATTTACTTCCATACTGGTTATCATCGTGTTTCGTTGATATGATCACTCACGATGCACTTAAACCAATAGGTGCAAAATCAATAGTTTTACAGTATAGCATGTATAGTCACTGGTATCAACCAGTTCAGCATAATGTTCACCACAAAAAAAACAAAAAAAACAAACAAACAAAAAAAAATCTTCTTTTTAGGCACTTGAATAGGTCAATCATAGGTGACATTGTACACTGCATATTCCCCAAGAGTATGTATAGAAATATATGAATGTAGCAGGTAACATCAGTCCAAGAACATATAGGGTAGGACTGCACCGAAAAATGATAAGGCCTAGAAAATATGATCCTGTGGTTCCGGTAACCCTAGATAACCCATTTTAACCCCCCTAACCTAATCTTTTTATTGAGTTTTTTAATAAAAACTTCGAATCTATGGATTCAGACATAAAATAATATACTAATTTTAGCGAACCAATAAAAAAAAATCATATGTAATTCATCATTTTTGTTAATTTTAACATCATGTTGTGTGTGCAGTCACTTTGGTTTTCTATGACTATGTGGAGTAAAAAAAAAGAAGTGGCCCCTACCTAACCTAATTTTTTGCGGTAAAAAAATAAGAAGTAAAAAAATAAAATTACCTACCTTACTAACCTATTTTTCAAAATCATGTTACCGGAATCAAACAATCATTTTTTCTAGGCCTAAGATGCTTCTGTATATATTTCATTAATTTATGTTTTACATGATCAGAATTAGTGTTTTAGGTCAGGTTCTTATTATCAACATTTTGATCTGTAAGATATTAAATATCAATAAAAGTAAAATCAACATAACAAACCAAAACCTAGTTTTGATTTTTGTTCAAACCAAACTACTCAACATACATAAAAAGTGGACTTAATCTTGGTTTAAACGCCTCTCATACCAATTGAATATATCTCGTGGTAGATTCAATAGTGATTTAAAAGCAATCTATTGAAAAGTGTTTGCATGACTTTTTTTTAATATATATTATATATTAGATTTATTGCATATTATGAATACCTTGTATCATCTAATGATGTCACCTGATGTACTTTCTTCAGAAATATATTTACACCTAATATAACAGGTTGAGGTTAGAATATTCTTCGAAATTTGGAAGTTCCTGAAAAGCTGAATATGGACATTCGACTCATTGTATACAAGTACAGTGTATAAAGCACCCAGGACACTCCTCAACATCACAGGTGCTCCCTGAGCAACTGTCTAAGCTTATTCAATAAGATATTCTGACACTTCATTTCTTCGGTGACACACAAACATACGTTCATGCTTGTTTGCTTGCTTACTTACTTTATATCGTAGTTATTCATACAATTATTCGAACATGTGATCAATGGAAACTGAAAACTAACACCACCGTCAATACTCTGGAGTTGCTTTGTTATGATGAAATAAGTAGCATTAGGACAACCACCAACTTATGTCATAAAAACAAAGAGTACTCCTCAGAAAAGCAGTCTGACATGATACAATTTTTCAAAAATCCCCACAGGAATGAAAAAAATCATTGCATCAACCTGAATGTATTAAATTATAATGAATTATCCAATACACAATAGATGTTTTTGCATACTATATGTTTTCTGTAATATCCCACAGGTTTGTCTTGCAATTTCTATCAACTATTGAATCAGCGACCATATCAGTGCACAAATCATTCACTTAATATTGTACAGGCATATAACATTATTTTTCAGCCGCAGGGCATATATCGTGTATATAGGATAGGAAGAAGCATCAAAATTAATTACTGCTCTGGACAGAAAGGACATAGATCAGATTCATCAACGTTGTTTTAGATTAATGATGATGATTAATAAGCCATACAAGCATAAATCCAAGATCTTTAATTTTGATGGAATTGCAGAGGAGTTATAAATGCAAACTCAACAGCTATCTCAAACATTTGATTATTTTTACATGCTCATGTTTTTCTTAATTTCAATTTAAATACGGCAATGTTTTTGTTTGGAGATGAACCATTCCTGTCAAATCTAACTTGATTTAATTTTTTTAAATGACTTCAATAATTGAAAATGAATCATATATATCCATTCCCTAATACATATGATTCAATAAATTACTTAGATTAAATACTAGATCTTAGCTGTTGCACCTTTCAAAATGCTGCAAAACTGTTTGTACAATGAAACAATAGTTAGGTGTCTTGTGACCAAAACTGTAATGTTCCCATGTGCTCTTTATTACTAATTTAATTCCATGGCTCTGATCATCATATGACAATAATGATGCACAACATACATCTCCATCTCTTTATTTTCAATTTCAGATTCATCTTTATATTCTTCTTACAATTCACCGAAATGGTAACTTAAGACAATATTAAAAGCTATACACATGTAGAAAACATTCCTCTTACTAATAAACAAAATGGAATATTATCAACTAATATTATTACTCTACAGGTAAGGTTTCACTCCAAAGGTCAGAATCTAATCCATCCTACTTCAATATTGACTCTTGACCATATTTTGGTATCAAAAAGGTGTGTTTCTGCAACCTTTATCTTTGCAAAATGACCAATTTGTAGTTTTTCACTCTTTGCTATACTTTAAGAGAATAACATTAACAAGTCATCTAAAAAGGTCTGCTTATTGACCATGCATCAAGTGTAGCCAACCATCGTTTCGTTTGGGTCATGGTGTAAAAATAGCATATTAAGGATAATCAACATTTGCTGTCATGCATTTTAGAAGTAAATATGAACAAGATGGACAGTAATAGACTACATAATAACCCAACAAACATATCTAGTCTTGACAAAATGATGCATAAATCCAAGTGAAATGAAAATGCCATATTTATGATGAATGATAAAATGAGAAACTCATGCCCTTTTTTGGCACAACACGACAATCTTAAGCTGAAATATCACAGATTTTTGCTTAGCTAGAAATCTATATCTAAACAATTTTGATATTTGAGACAGAATTTCACAAAACTTTATGTGGGAATTGCAAATAAATATAATAAGTAATTTTGTTGGTAATTTAACACTCATAGATCCATTATGTAAATGAATTACAAAAGTCAAACAGCACTTTACAAAAGATAACAATGTCTCAAGATGTACGAAAACATGCAGATCAGATATATTATATTTAGTAAAACCTTATCAATCGCCCTGCCATCTCAAAAATTTCTTGTAAAAAATTGAATATTTCAATTTTTCTTCATGAAGCTGCATTCTCACTCAGCATTCTCAGAGCTGCATTCATTTTTTATTAAACGAAGGGAAATACGACTGATATCATTTTTCATAAGTTTTATATTTGCAGATACATTATACCTTCACAATAATAAGCTATTATCATATTGACCACTTACAGTAACAAAATTGAACACAATTATAGTAGCAATTCTCTATAATCAATTTTTCTAATGGCCTACAACTTGGAAACACTGTAAAGATAATTAATACATTTCTCACATTTTTAACATTAAACAGTTCAATTGATAGCATTTTAACTACAATATGAAGTGCAATAAATAAAGTTGATTAAATTTGATGAAATTATATGAGTATTACATATAAATAGAATCAAAAGACTGCCTGCTTTATACCACATGACAAAAATCAACTGGACGCACTAAAATTTTGGTCACTACCAAGGCGTCAGTATGATACTTATCCTTATAATGCAAGTAACCTGAAAAAACACGCACCCACAAGACAAGTAACAACATTTTTACCCATCCAGACAAAACAGATATTAGTCTCCGAAGGTAGGACATGGCCCTGTGACAGATTCCAGTATATTCATAGAATAGGAATTCATTTTGACTGGACCAAGTTATAAATATGACTGGACCAAAACAGAACATGCATTTTATACATATGCATAGAAAGTTAACTTCCTTTTGGCAAGACCTAGAAAGCATGGGTGTCTTAATCCAGGAATAACAACATGTGTAATATGGGATTTGATAGCAGCAGTAAACTCATCAACTTTCTATAACAGGACAATAAACACACCATTAGACTCACATCAACAGCACTGTCAATGGTTTTATGGCTTGTCAGTTTCCTGGTTATTTTTTGCTATCACCATTGATGAATATTTCCCCATTGAATTCTCACACCTTTCTACATGCTTGAGTGAAGGCTACTATTCTGTTCCTCTTTGGAACTTAGATCAATATTATAGCTCTCCCAATACCACATTTTCTTACCAGCTTACTGTTACCGTAGTTCAAGCTGATGTTCTATCAAATCAATTTTACTACATGTTGCTAAAATGCAAATTTGAATCGGCTGTCTACAGTAATCTCTTTTACACTGTAGTCCAGAGCCCTGTAATGGGTCAGTTTGGGTAGGCCCACCCGTGTCCCCGGTGCGGGTGCAGGTACCCGAATTCATAAGTCTACAGGTACAGGTTGGGTACGGGTAGTTTTTAAAAAATATACAAATTATTTTGGACTCCACAATAATTCTTATTCAACACTTAACTTATCCAGACACCTAAAACTGTCATTGAAGATGTTTTATTGCTCGAAATAATTTGTCCCCAGAATTTGCCGGTCCTGGTAGAGAGGGAGGTCTGCACATTAAGTCCCGTCCACACAGCTAAGACGCTCTATGACGTGACGGTTGGGGACTGTCGTTTAAAAAAATTACGTCTGCTTACGACGGGCCTGTCCACACCGCCACGAAATTCCATCGTGAGCCTGCTGTGATCCTGAAGAGAGCTTCATAAACTAAACATAAACCTCCCCCCATTTAATAACATTAGGCCATATTTGGCACAACTGACTTCCCATACGAGCAACACCAATAACAAGTTTTATAGGCTTGGACACATTTTGATATTAAAGATATCTCTTTAAAAACGTTTTATTCTGTAGGATGTTATTTCAGAGGATTAAGATTCACGTGCGCAGTCAGAGTATTTTGATTGTAAAGTTGGGCTAAAATGTATATTTTGCAAGTGTTCATGAAACCAGCACACCTGTTACGACCAGGAAAATCCACAAAATCAATGGACATCAGAGATCGCACGCCGCCTCCCGCGTCACTGTCATACGGCTGATGTAATTGTACTGAAGAAGCCCGATCATAAGTTAATATCTGTAATTTGCATGAGCGACCACGTCGGGATAAGAACATAGTATACACATTTCAAATAAAGAGCCAGCTTGTCATGGGAGTGTCCACACCAACTCAACTACTGCCAACTCTATGCGACGATGCCGGACTACGACTGAACATGTTCAACTTTCACGGCGTG
>CM032668.1:846939-858892 GCA_019095985.1 Streblospio benedicti
ATAGACAGAAGGTG
The DNA here is from genome assembly GCA_019095985.1 of Streblospio benedicti. Classification (NCBI taxonomy): domain Eukaryota; kingdom Metazoa; phylum Annelida; class Polychaeta; order Spionida; family Spionidae; genus Streblospio; species Streblospio benedicti. The sequence continues at coordinate 846,954 of CM032668.1, forward strand.
GAAGACAGTAACAGCTCACATCACTCATAGAGCAGACGTCGTTGAGTGTTGTCTCAGACTAGTCATTCGTGCCACAAGGTGCTCTTCCTTCCTGCCGATCTGCACATAAAATAACCACCTGGTTAGCTTGACCACTTGTGTGATGTAATGAATGTAAGGCGAGTCAGCCTGAGTGACATGATCTACATGTACCAGTAAAGTTAGGGGTCTATCATATATTATGGCCCAGATGGGGCTTGGGTCAGTTATGAAAAAATGAAGCCATTGGCCCATTGGGGTATGATTTTCAGGTCCCCCTTCTAAAGTTGTTTGAAAGTTTCATGCAAGGGGGTGCATGGGCCTCTACCCTGGATCTGCCACTGGATGATGATACGCCAGAGATATATTAAAGAGGCCAGATATTCCCTACTTTATCATCTTGCCACAAGGTATCTCAATCATTTAGTTTACACTATAATAGATAATATATATGAACCCTGAACTAGGGAAGATGTACTTTATGAGTGAGACATTCATATCTTAATGAAGAAAACTATGGCATAAAAATAGCAATTCTATGTTTTAATGCGCAGATAAAAGCTATACATTTGTTTGCTTCCCGGCACTCATTCACTGATGCTTACTGGAGCAGGCTCACACGATTGGCTCATAGCTAAGTTCTATTCAAAATAAAACATGCCTTTAGATAAAGCAAGGTAACCTCCACTCGAGGATGCCGTAAAAGGTTTTAGATGAAAACTATTTTTGCCTTTGGATCAAGAATCAAAGCTGCGGTTTCCAGTTCTCTGTATTCCACTGATTCATCAAAGTGAAAATCTGGCAGGCGTAATCATTGCTGACAGCTGTTTGATCGCAGAGGATGATTACAGACGTCCAAACATTTGCTTTAAGTTCCCTAACGATCAAGATGAGCAATTGTTCAACACCCTGAAATTAGCTTGTGCGTTTTATTTCTCCGTATCTTAAAAAAACTTACTACTTTACTTTAGTGGCTTTGTTATTATGACAGTAGGGTTTGTAAGTTACAAACCATATGAAAATTGTACATAATAATAGGTTATTTTATAAGTGGGATACAGATATCAGACAATATCTCACTGAGTGTGAAATTTGATGCATATAAGTTCTATTAAGGTGAAATATTGTCTGATCTCTCATACCCATCCTTATAATTACCTTTTTCTCTCATGTTTATTTATCATTTTAGGTCTTAAACTCTTAAGTGTATGATATCAATTTTCCCGCTCCATCTCAGCCAATCATAATCTAGTATTTCCAGCAAACATGACAGAATAGGCAAGCAGCAATACTACAAAAACTTGTGGATTTTGTCATAAATAGTAAACAAAATCATGAAAATATACGGATAGACAACAAAACAGTTAACCTAGGTCATCAAGGTATCCTGGATACTTTTTGCACCCTTCAGAACGAGAATACAGAAACCTGTGGTGACTGTTTCATGGCCATTGGAACAACACACTAATACAATTAGCATAGATTACTTAAAATTGTGATTCATTACACAATCAGTTGCACACAGGAAAAAGATATCTTATTCTTGCTTGCTTCTCATTATAAAGCGCAACAATAAGATCTTCAAGGTTTGTCCATGATTGTAAATGCACATGTTCATCATTACACATTATCAATGATGGTTTACCTTGGTATTTATATGAAGCACCACAGAGCACACTTACCTAGGCTCAACAAAACATCTATCATCACAACATCACAAAAAGACGTCACAAATGCCCTCCAGAAGACAAGGACCATTTGCTATATTCATAATTATTCTTTTTGTGCCATTCTCAAATTATATCTGCATGGAATAAATGCTGTTTATGCTACGGTCATACTCTTGCGTGGTTTATTCTTGCATCTTTTATTGATCAATGTTATTATATGTACTTCTACACTTTCCATTAGACTATCACACAGCATTCAATCGTGAGTTTTTAGCTGAATATTTTGAACTATTAAAAAAATCCTCCCCAATGAACCCAGGGTGACAATTAGGCTAATCTACTTTCATATATGTAGTCGATCGTTCTTACTTGTTCTCAACTGTTCTTACATTTATATACCTAGTCGTAGTCACGCATTCTCACACGTTCTTAGTATGTATGGTATGTTTTAAGAGGCCCACGAAGGAGTACAAATTCTACATAGTTTTGACCATAGCTTTAAAAAATCACAGGCTTATAGATACTAAGGTTGTTGATTTGATAGCAGGCTGGTTTATCATGTCATTGTGAGCAACCCATTTTTACTTGTTACATATTACAGTATTGGTCAAAAACTCAATATGTATTGGAATTTAGAATCAACATTAATACAGGTAGTAGGTACAGGACTACAGGTCACTGTACATGGGAATTAGCTGAAACTTTACAGTAGAAACGCCAATTAAGACCACCTCTATAAAGAGACCATCCCTATTCGTAGTAAGACCATCTAAAATAGGGAATACCATGAATCTCCACATTGTGACAACCTCTCTATAGAGACCAGTGGATGTCAGTCCCCTGGGTTGTCTTATAGATATTATCTAGTGCATTCCATAATCATTTCATGCAGTTATTTATGGATAAACAAGAGCTACCAGCAATTAATGCTGACTCTTAACTCAGAAGGTGTTTCATTCAACATCATTTCTGGAGGATCAGGGAATCCTGCTACGGAATCACAGTACAAATCCCAATTCAATTTGTCTTTCACAAATCTAAACACATTATAAACAAAAACATAGATTATGTCTTCTTTCTGAGGCTTTTATAAGTAACGATTTGGTAGTAAAGATACACTACAGTCTTGGTGTTGTTTTTTTTTGACACTGTCATGTTGACATGTTGTTATAAAATGAAGTTTTGTTTGCTCTACAACTTGTTACATATATCAAAAACGCATAAATTTGTAAAACCTGCAGTGCAACAGTTAGGGTATTTTTTGTTGCAGAGGGAGCCATGGAACTGGCACAGATGCTAAGTTTCCGAATTACCGTATACAACCATCCAAGTGCCCAGGGTCGTTAAATTGAAATTTTTTCAAACTTGGAGGTGGACTGTTACACGAGAGTGCAGTTATTACATAATTCTTAAAGACATTTAAGCAAAAGAGATGGGAGGGCTGTTACATAAGGGTGGGCACTTGGATGGTCGTATACGGTAATCGAGACATGAGGCAAGTTACTTCGGATTTTCAAAAGATTATTTCTTTTCAGTAAATATTTTAACTTTACATATAATTATATCATAGTGTAAACATAAATATATAGTGACAAGTGTAGTAGCCCTACATAAACTGTAAAAATATTATAGTAATGATTTATAGGTGCATTAGTACGGCATGTGCCTTTAAACACAAGAACTAGGCCCTAGGGTAAAAACTTCTACACACAGTTCATACAGTAAAATACAAGAAAAAAGGCTTATTCAAAAGATCATGTAAAAGTATGGGTGGATAAATAGCATGGTATCTGACAACCTGCACTCCCACATCATCACTCACTCTATCATTGTTGTCTCAGCTCTTAAGCTGTGCCCAGCTGAGATATGCACATGCCAATAAAGAGCCACATACATCAATATAATCGCCATATAAGTGCTCAAAACTGAGATCATGCATTTGTCTTTAAGATTTACATTATTGAAACTTGATGAGCGTATTAAGAGTAAGAATATTATTGTTTGTGTCACGTATGCGTTGGTTCGAACAACTAAGAGATGACAAAGATATCAGTAATATTGCGCTATACCAGGAATAGGATAAGATCTTTGTCATAGCTACAGTAGAACCTCCAATTAAGACCATCTCTCTATTGAGACCACCTCTATAATAAGACCACTTTTCACGGTTCCAAACCTTCATAAGCTATAAACCTCTTATAGAGGCCACCTCTCTATTGAGACCACCTAACACTGGTCCAAAAGGTGGTCCTAATAGAGAGGCTCTACTGTAGATGTTATGGCTCATTGTTTTTTACTTCCATGTTTTTTCCTCGTGAATTCATTGAATCAGTTAAGGTATGGGCACAACTGACAGTGCTCACATTTTCACAGCACGGTCTTTTCCATGTTTGCAGTGTCTACAGCAAGTAATGACGTACCGCCTAGCATACTGGCACCGTACGGCCTCCCTAGAGTCTCCATGAACTTCTTGCAGCAGAGAGACAGCACTGCCCAATGTGGCCTAGGCTTTAGGCTTCTAAGTTCTATGTATACCTGATTATGAATGGATTGACATGCACTTCAAAATTCAAGAGGAAGAAAAAAGATTCTTGTTTCCGACACATGAAAATATATAGGGACCAGTGTTTTCTTTATAAATCTTCAGGATTTAATTCACTTCAGATTGAATATAAATATCTCCAAATTACTATCTACCTTGGAATACGTAGTGAGTAGTTTTTAGGTTTTGCATGTAATAAAGGTGTGAGTAGTTTCTATTCGAGGCGCATGCTGGTGCTTTCCTTACGTCTTCATTTTGCGTAATCTGTAGCAAGGTCGATGCTCTTAAGTGAGACAAATCAACAACGGACTATTGCTTCCTAAAGAAGCAAAATGACTGTATTTTGTATGCAGTCTTCTTTCGCTAAGATCATTTGCTGTATTTAGAACAGCATAAAATCAGCCAATTATTGAATGTAAGTTCAGCAAATTTTACTTTCTTTTACGGCTTGTTCATGTACAACCTTTGAATATCCCATTTGGATAGTAAAGTTGATAATCGATAATTTGCTTTCAACACTAGGAAAATCACGAATTTTCATTCATAGAACTGACAATAACAAAAGAAATATAAAAAACCACATGTGAATATGACTCACAAACGCATCCAATCAGCTGTAATAACTAAAATAACCGTGCATAGGTTATTGGTATTAGATTTATCCATAGTAGCTACGTTTTACTATGTCTAATGCATGGTATCGAATTGAAACTCGTCGTCTCGCCAAGACAACTGCCAGCCTTCTTTAGAGAATAAGGTTCAACACAGTCACATTGTGACAACTCAAGTTTCTGAAGCATAGTTGTTGGACTGAAGAGACCCCTGCAGAACGTGGACTCCATAACAAGAATTACCTGTACTTAAATATAATCACTATCTAAAATAGCATTTAAATTTCAAATAAAACAGATGTCACAGTTATGTTTTATATACAAAATATACTGATATAGACTAATTGTAAAACCAATCGACAATACCAATGACATACCAATAATGTTTATCAGATCAAGGATAAAAAATCAAAGTACATCTGCAAATCGATGGAGGCTTATCAATAGCATGGAACTATTACAAAGGGAGCATTTTTGTAGCATACCACTGTTCGTATCAGTACAAATTAATGATCTAGTGATAAAATCAATGCATTGTTCATACAAATGTTATGGGGTATACAAATGATGATTTGGTTGGTTTTGAACTTTGACCAAGTAAACATTTGATTATTACATTATCACTTCCACAGAATTGTGAGGAGTCAAGGCTTAGTATTATTTTTAGGTTTACCCAAATTGACCAATGAAGTACATACAGTCCAGAAATAAGTGATACCCTTAGTTCATTGCAATATCATTAACCTATTCTATAAAAGTAGATGACTGATTCATTCAGTTATTAACAAAATCTGGCACATGGCATATCACAAACATACAACTCAAATCCATACAAATGAAATGGCTGAATATGGTTTATAATATGAAAGTTTATGGTGGATAAATCACCAATCCACCAGGAATATCACCAATTTAATGTATTATTCAAATTTATAACATGGTGGCTCATAAGTTCTTTCATAAACATTATCTATATAATAATTACAAAATTATAATATTTGAAAGGCATTTTCATGAGTCACTTGACTTTATCTCAAAGGAAATCAGTCTTTTTCTAGTTTTTCCTAATTAGAAACATCCAACCAAAGTTGAAATACCTACCGCCTGACAGTCTCTCACAAAGTAGCTACCACTGGATCCCTGAGCTATCCGTTCTGGATACACTCCATAGTCTATTGCAAGCTCAGCAGAATGCACAATCTGTGTAAAGTTCTGATCCTCGGGAAAATCATTCTCTGGTAAAGAGGTGAAACTACAAATACTGTCAGCATTTCTGATTCTTGATACAGATTTCAGCAGGGGTTTTTGTTCATCTCGTGACATTTTGGTGTGTACATCCGCTGGACCAGAATATCCTGAATCGTCGTCCCAGTAATAGTCACTACAGCTACTGCTATTGTCATCTTGATAAGTCTGGTTTTGCACTTCATTACTTGCCAGTACATTGGGCATTACTTAAGTACTTTGCATAAGAGATCATTCAAGTGTTAATATATCCCCAATCCTACATGTATTAATATTATTGCATTTTCTTTCTTTTTACTGTTGGTTCTCCAGTCCAATACATGAACAATCAAGTGATTGACAGGTTTTCAACTGTCCTGGATCTGAACTCATGATGCTGTTATCAAATCAATTGGAAGAGGAGCAAAATGGATTAAATAAGATGAATCAAAATCATTATACTAGCATATGAAGAATGAATTGAAGTAGGTCACCTATTTACATTGCTATCAATCTGACCGCAAACAACCCAAAACTGAAGAATTACATCTGCAGTTCAAGAGATACTTAAAATTAACAGCCACTGTTCATTCGCTGCTCCAAAGGTAAGGTGATGACACTGGAGTAAAATCACATGATTGTCTGATCAGAAGAACTGATTCTTATGTTTAAAGTTCAATTCTTTCATAAATATGATCAGGAAATCACAGCTCCTTCATTGGATACAAAATTATGTTTAGTCATGTAGTTTTTAAATTAAAAAATTAATCAAAAAATTAATCGAAGCATGTTTTCTTTGTCATGCATGGAGAATCGCAAGTAAGATATGACAGTCACTAATATTTGGACAAAAAACTATTCTGATCATTGCTAATATTAACAACACTATTCAACACAATGTGAGTTGAATAATTTAATGTGTTAGAAATAAAACGATTTTAAATATTATCACAATATAACATTAACTGAAAACAAATAGTAACATAATTAATTTATCTATGATTGGTATGGATATCATAATGCATAGTGGCTGGGTAATGTGAATTAAGTAGGATATATTTATCTTATTACTATCTTTTATTCCTACATGTAGGTTGTATTGTTATACTTTTAAGGCAACATAAATCATAAAATACATGTATGGAATGCTGGCAGATGCACCATTTTCTAGAAGTTGGATAGATGTGCCCATAAATTTAATTATATTTGAATTATTATGCATAGACAACTGATAAACAAACTTGCACATAAATATGTCTATAGCATAAAGAATGGATGAAAGGATTCAGTACAAAAGTCGAACCACTAGCTGAGGATGAGTAGTCCTGCTAAAAAAAAAGTGACATCACTTGAATCCATAGGTCTGGTCTCATTTGATTTCCCCCAATATCTAATGGATGCATCTAAGCCATTCTACATGAGAGGTAACCATGAGTTACAGATAATTCAAAAGCTTGGACAAACCCTGCTCTTACTTCTTGAACAACGGCTGTGTTGTCACATGCTGCCGCCTAGTATTAAAGTTTCAGATGACGAATATCAACAATATCCAAAAATGTTCAGACATTGTTAGTTTAACTGGATTTATCTCAAAATTAGGTTTGTCATTTTCATAAAAATAAATTTGATGAATTTATTTGAATTTCCAAATCAACAGCTTGATTCTGACACCATAATCCCAACATGGTTTTTAGACCACACATTACACTTGTCGGGATGACACTAGCCGCATCATTTATCATCAAAAAGATTCGTAAATTACGCTTGGGCATTTCAATTAGATAAAAGAAGTTTTTACCCATGATACATTTGCTCTACTACAATATTGAATATGACAATTTACTTACCCCTTCAAGAGCCTTCACAAAATAACTGCCACTTGATCCCTGATAGATACGCTCAGGATAAATTGCATGCTCAATGGCTATCTCAGCAGACCGAACAATCTGTGTGTAGTCTGGATCGTCTGGGAAATTATTTAAAACATAACCGAATTCGCTATCCGCTCTACCAAGTAATGGTGTATTTTCCCTAATCCCTCTCCGAGGTGAACGGGGAGATCCAGGAAGCAGGGCTGTTGTTTCCAAATTTGAAGGTCCAGCAAACGTCACATCAGGTGGGGGTCCGTCACTCTCCTCCAGCACAGATTGTAAGGGTCTGTCTGTACTCATTTCACTTGTCAATTAGTTCTGTTTGTGATTAATCGGCGTAATCTTTACAATACCACTAATAAACAAAGTTATTTCAATTTATTTTAATCAAAATATTAAAATCACAAGACAAGTTGTCATATTTCTCTTACTTTTGTTTTCGAAGTTGAAATAAAAGAGTATTTTTGATTACCTTTTTTCTCAACATCACAGATTATTATTAGTAATAACAATAAATTATGGAATATGCATAGATTACTTCAATTAGCTCCATAAATAAAAGAAATACTTTATTCGAAAACAATATTTAGACCACAACCATTGTTGCTAGTTAAATCATCGCATGAGCATTTGTTTAGTATACGTTGTTTCGGTATAGTTTTACTGACACAATCATCAGGCTGGGTACGTTGTGGAAATGTTTACTTGACACACCCTTGAATGCTGCTAACCGATTGGCTTAGAGCAAAAGTCAGCCAGGCATTATTTCTCCAAAATGACTGAGTGAATAATGTCCTCTGCCAGGCAATTGGTTAGATCATAGTTATCTGATTGTAGTAAATGGAACTTTGTCATTGACTGGCAAGGGCATAAGAAGTTATTTGCAATTGTAAGGGGGGGAGGGGTTCGCATTTGCAAGAGAGCACATAGTCACCAAGTGGGGGAGGTTATAGGAGGGAGTCAAGCACCCCCTCCTAGGAATAGGGAACAATCATAAATAATGATACCGGGGGGTAGGGGTCGTCCAAAAAGATGTGGGGAGGGGGGGTCCAACTTTTCTGATTCTCTTGGGGGGGGGGGGGGTTGTTGAACTTTTTTATCACACAACAGTATTTTTTTTCAAATATTTTCTTTTAGCAATGCAGTGACTATATAGAGGACTTTTTCTTTAGCGGAGCGTGGGGGGGTCACTCAACTTTTTTAAAATGTTGATAGGGGGGTCGGTTAACTTTTTCTTCGCGCCCCAAAAATTGGACACCCCCCCCCCAGTATCGTTATTTATGATCGTTCCCCTATGGTGAAATGTTTTGAAAATGAAGGGCAAAAATGGTTGGATTTTCTGATATGTGACATGTTGAAGTCTTCATGATTCTCTTCAATCATACTACATTCAATATAACACATTTGAATTATACAAAGCACATAGACCGAGAACTTTCACTTTTATTCAATATATTCCCAGTCATGAACAATGCATTCTTCAGCTTTCAGCCAATATATAGGTCATGGAACGAAACAAAAACATGGATTTTGCTTCATTAATTTTTGTAAATCACACTCTCCAGTTCCATGTTATGAGGATGTATATTGTGAAATCTGTCAAGAATTTTACCAAATTTGTCCATTAATGAGAGCGATCCAGCTGGTTGTTGGTGATGAGGAGAAAAAAGAGCAGGGCGCATTCGCACCCACCGCACAACCCTCCACTTTCCCACTTTCTGATGGCGCTGTGCCTACTCCAGAGCTTGACCAAGCCAACTTCAGAATATCTGCCCTTACATTCATATTAATTATTGCTTTTCACTGCAGACGTGGGTGGTTGTATGGGGCTTCGGAGGTTCCAAGCAGCCCTCAGTTTGTTTTAAATAGAGAAAAACTATATATTTGAACTTCCAGACAGTTTTATGTAATAAAAATTGGTGTGGAATATGGCTCCGATTGCACATGTGAGCACAAAAAATTTCAAAATTTCCATGGAGGAGCATGCCCCCGGAACCCCCCAACATAGCACAAAATATCACCGACATTTGCTCTTCTTACTTAAGAATTCACTTTGTCCATACCTCATAGTGCATTCAGAAATTTAAGGTGTCACTTTGATACAGAAGCCAAGATGTCAATAAGTCAATCATACAGGTCCTTTATATACAGTGAGTAGATACTCTTCAAAATCCACCTGAATTCCATTTATCTGTTTATCTAATTGTAAAAAACATTTTATCTTTTAAATTAAGTTTCGAATGCATTTTAGATGCTTTAGTTTGTAGGTATTTAAAAAGGAAATGGAGCTATATCACCCCAATAGTTTGTTGTAACAGATTTAATTTCTTTTTAATTGAGTCACAACGCACCCAGCACCACTGTGCAAATTCGGACAGTCAATATTACACCATATACAACAAAGGAGACAAGCAAATTGTATTAGGTGATCACTCAATATGATAACCTCTAAACTTCACAACCGTGGTAATCATCTTGCCAACATAGATCATCTATCTGACTAGAAGTTCTAAAAGTTTGTAAACATGTCCTTTTTCTCCAACATTTTTACACTGCTCAAGCTGGCGTGTATGCACTCCACAATACTAGTGCTGAGTGTGGTGATGATGGATTGACTCCTCGTTTTCTGATGAATGTCTTGTTTCCTGCACCTATGCGTCTAAAGTTTGTGTCTGCGATGACTGATCAGGCCAATGCGTGAGGGCAGGTCTGATGACAGTCTCCACAGACAAATGGTGAGCCTCCAACTTGTGGAACACTTGAAGCAGCAGAATGGCGGACCCTTCGTTTTTTGATTAATCTTGTAGTTCTTTCTTCCTCGAATCGTCTGCAACCCTCACTGCATCTACTACGCCAGAGTGTGCCATCTATGGCAGTCGTCTCAAAACAGGGAACAATACCTGCTCACTGGGTGATTAAGGTGGTGAAAGGTTGTGCATGCCTGTCAACACACTCTGTTCCTATTAATCAGCTCTTGGTACAGGTACGGAAACCGAAACAGGAACCCACTGATTAAAGGCGCAGCAGCTGGCCAGTACCCTCGTGCTGAAGGCTGCCCTTACAGTCGCTTGCTTTACTGAGTCTTAATTTTAGAGTTAACTTCCTCCTAGCCTTTGGCTATCCCTAGCCATAACTGCAAGGCAGAAGGCGGTTGGGATGGTCAGTACCTCTGGGGCCCCAACCTGCTACGAGATCCCACACAGTTTAGCTTGGGGCCGCAAAGTACCCAGTTTCCTTGGTGTGCCACGAGGAGGCACTGCGTGAGTCTTGTTGCATAGAGCTTAAGTCCACCAGGGAAGGGCTTATGCACTCGGCCTGCCTTTGCACCCCAAGGTGTTAGGTGGCGGATGTAGCTGGAAGCGAGAAGGCATGTAAGCAAACATCAAGCTAAACTACACTACAACACTACACTCTAATACAACCTGCGCTCTTGCGAGAATCACACCAAAGTTGAGTGTGGCAAGTAATCTCAGACAGCTGCACCACTACTCCAGAGCTTCAATGTGATAATTGTAGAGTATCTAGGCTTATAGTCAGTGGGCTCCGTATAGAAACACTCCCTCCCACTGGGGAGTTTTCGCAAACATGTTTTTTAGTACGTTAGATACTACGTTTATGGAAAAATGATGTTTGCCACAAATATTTGATGGCGAAATATATTTTTCAGGGTCAAACAGGGGTCATCGGGTCAAAATTTCATAAAATTGCATTTATCTCGATAAATAACAAATCTAGAGTAAAAACTCATGTTGACTATACATAGGAACATGTGTATGTGGAATATAAATGAAACATCAGATTTTACCTTCAACCTCTCCTTCAAGGTCAAACAGGGGTCATCGTGGTCAAAATTTGATAAAATTGCATTTATCTTGAATAATAACGAATTTAGAGTAAAAACTTGTATTGACTTAATAGACAGGAACATGTGTATGTGGAATCCAAATTAAACATCATATTTGACCTTTGACCTCTCCTGCAAGATTAATTAGTATGTCAATTT
>CM032668.1:858992-905923 GCA_019095985.1 Streblospio benedicti
ATATCCATAGTATCTGTTTGCACTTTACCCTGAACTGCTCAAAAACTTCATAAAACGCTCACTGAAAATTTCAAAGATAGAGACTAAGTAAAATGTGTCTTGATAATTGATATGTGCCATTCAACAAACAAAAAACGTATGTTCATGATGGTCTTCTATTGGGGTCGTATTTATAAGAACCCCCAACCGCCGTTTGTTGCTGCAGAATGGAAAACAAACACAAAAACAACGATGAAATTATTTTCTAACAATAATGACACTGGGATTTGTGTACCGCTGTTAGTTTTGCCGTTCCACCTGCAGCTGTTGCATAGTTTTTGCAGAGAAGTGGAACTGGAAGCGTAAACGTAAACATGGCACCACCCGCAGCGTCCACTAGTCCTGCCTTAAACACATTGTTTAAAACATTTTAATTGCGTATAGTAGGCCTATATCAAAACTTAACCACTAGTCAGAATTATATTCTCGAACGGTTGCTAAATATCTCTCCCGTGACATGTTGACTACGTGTTTAGTGTGTAAGTGACACGGATCAATGTGCAACCAATTAAGGATTAGTTTGCTCAGCACCCACCACCAGACGTGACCTCGAATCGAACTCCCCACCTTCTTGTCACGAGTCAGGCTTCCTACTCACTCGGTCACAGAAGCACACAAACTTTTATAAGCTACAACCGCAGTCAAAAGTCTGGAAATTGAACTGGCAATTTAGACCCCTTACTATATAGACTACCTATGTAATACGGCAGTTTCTTGCTATCCTAAGCCTTCAAAAGTTGACCTCTACGAACCTCAATAAAGAGAACGATTCTCTATTGAGACCACTTGAGGGCCACTGTAGTTTCCACACAAAGATCTCGATAAAGGGGTGCTACTGTATATGTGTCAAAATAGTTACAAATGCACCTCAGTGTTCAGACTAAAACCACCAAATTTCAGTGCATCGGTGTACAGCAATGCTAGTGTGTTGAAAACAAAACAAGTGTGGATTTGGAAACCAGCGCGAACGATGCACTGAATTTTCCGCCATTTTCCACAGACATCGACCATGGAATCTAGAATCGGCTGGATGTCTTCATCACTTGTGATATTCTCTATGGGTAGGACTGTCTCTAAATATGTATAATATAGTATACATGCATGCAAAATATATAGTCAAACTCCCAAGCTAATCCCTGTGCATTGTTCGTATGTTCTAAATACTTGAAGTCTGAATTTTGTTCAAACTGATAGAAAACCTAAAATAAAATTAGTAATAGACAAGTTTAAACTATTAATTTGTGGCTGTGCTACACAGACACAATTGGAATATGGAATTTACTAATTAAGAAGAGATGAGGAGAGCTTTTTTAACTTTCATTGCCTCGTCTTCGTTAATCTCATGCATTAGAATAAAAAAAGGGATTCTAGAACAGAGAAATAAATGTGCTGAAAGCTAAGATATTTGTAGTCTTTTTAGTGTTCTGTTCTAGATGGAACACGCTTATATGATCATAGATGATTTTTAGATAAGCAAAGAGAAAGGAATGGGTGCTGGGGACGCAAGTGTACATTAAATCCATACCATCATACGAATATTGCCAATGGCGTACGGATTTTTTTTCATGGTTTAGCGCACACTTCTGGGGCTGCGCATTTTACATCCAAATTTGCATGAAAAGTTAAGTGCATTCGCTGTATTCCGCGATGATAATGTCTAAGTTTGTTTGTACCCGCTGGTTTTTGGTGCTCCAGCATTACGGGTTCATTTTATTCTAGAGAATTGAAAAAAAGAGCGGTGTTTCATTGTTTGTAACTTTGTACACACCATGACCCAAAACCCATTGAAAAGTGGACTTGTCTCGGCATTTAGCTAGTCAATCGGTGTTTATGCCACCTTCTGGTCGAAACTTGAATTAGAGTTGACCAGAGTTGCAGGCGACTTTTTTTCTTAAAACAATAATATAAGCATATGGAGTCTTTCATGGTCGCGAAGCAATTGTTATACATTTAAGTGTGATAACGTAGTTTGTGGGGAGAAATCATAAGCCACAAATGCTGAATTCTATCATTCCATGCAAAAATCACCGCTAATAACCCACGCTGATTGGTCAATCAGCGTGCTCAATTATACGATTGACACTCCAATCTCGTGGTCAATTCCTACAATATATAAATGCGAATTATTAATCAAAATGTAAAATGTCTAGCTATCAAGTTATAGCTGGTCTAACTGAAGAAGCCGGCCATAGAAGACATAAAAACAACTTCCCCAAATAATCTGTTTAAACATTATTCTGACTGTACTAAAACGACGTTGAACTGTAAATGTAAAATTCAAATAGTTGGAATGGCAAATTCATGAAAGTGCTGTTTTCTTGTGTTCTTGTGTTATTTGATAAAATTGATTTTGACAAGCTGACAGCAACAAGCTGTGATAACAAAAGGGGTGAGAACAATAACAATGGTATCAACCAAAACGCTTAAACCTTTCAGGCGACTATTGTGTTTCTTAGCAAGTTACATTGAAATAGAGCTACACAGTTACCACAAATTCTCAGAGATTACTACTCAATAAATATTTGGCTACATGGTGTCTACATGACTTGTTCTCAACTGGAAGAAAAAATAACACTTTGAAGCGACAAGTGTCCTTCTAATTTGGCCGATTTTATCAGCATTCATTAACATTTTGTAAAACTTTTGCTTTCTCCATGTATATCTTCATTATCTTGTCATTAAATATGGCCACTTGAACAATGTACATCACAAAGACTTCGTATCAGTTCCCCCTCTGATCATAAACTCAATTAGTCTATTGTTGTGACAAGAACACTCATTTGTAAATGTTCTGTCGCAATAGCAGTTAAGTTCAATATTTTGGTATTTAGCATTCATTTTAGTTAGTATTTATTTATTTTTGCCATATATACAAATTAGGAACATTAATAGTTTAAAATCATGATAATTTACAATATTCATAAAAAAAACCACTTTAATATTTAAAGTCACACATAAATAGTATCATACATGGCAGGGGAGAAAAATAGTAGATTTTTTTTAAACTTATCAAGTTAATTATTGCACTGTCTACTCACACGCGCAGTGTGCGTGCGCGCGGTGGCTGCGGTGCGTTGCTATGACTGCAGCAGCCATGACGACGAGGGTGTGCTCCTCGACCCCGCGTGTCGCTCGGGTGACTTCCCGCCCCGCGGCGGGGTCCAGAGGACGGGCGACTACTGCAACTTCTGCTCGTCAACCACCAACGCCGAGAACCCAGGTACAAATAGCTCCTTTGTTTAACCGAACTACTTGGTGTGAAAAAGTATCGCAATACCGTCAAGTGAGCCACAGGCATGTAGCATTAGGGAACGATCGTAAATAATGATATAGGGGTGGGGGTCGTCCAAAAAGGTGTGGGGGGGGGGGGTCGTCCAACTTTTCTGATTCTTATGGGGGGTTCTGAACATTTTTTTTTATCACGTTACGGTATAATTTTTCAAACATTTTCTTTTAGCAATTGTCAAAAAATGGAATGACTATGTAGGTTATTCATGATCGTTCCCTCAGTATACACACGTACTTGCGGGTTTTTTTAAATCCCATAATTGGGGATTTGCTTTTTGTGGTAATGTGAACGGTTATTCAAATTTCAAATTGATAGAAGTAACAAATGGTGCGTTTAATTAAATGTGTGCTTTTTCCGAACTCGAAAGTACAAGCTTCCCATATGGTAAATTCATTTGAATGGGCACTCCCAGTCGTGTGTACCAGTCATGAACTCAGAACGTTTTTAGTAGACCGAGTTTCTGACTGGTGAATACCATGATTTACGTCTGGGAACGTACGTTCGAGCGATTTTCCCAAATGGAAGGATTGTATCTTTACGAGTTCGGAAGAAGCAGGCGAATGCATGAATGTAACCATACCTACTACCAACCTATGTGCCCAGTTGTTTCTACTCTATCTGTGAGTACGGATTTGTATTTACTTGTCCTGATAGCTAACTATCTCACCTATGATAAAAAGGCTATAAGATGCCGGGTTAGACGGTCAGACAACATTGACGGGTACCTGTGTGTTTTGTAGGTATCGTGCGGGGCTGCGAGGAGAATAACGGCGGACTAAAGCTTGGCTGTAACGAGATCGACTTCTTTGGCACGGTGTTCACCATCTGCATCTGCCAGACTGATTACTGCAATGACGACTGCATCGAAAAGGTACAAAAGACTATCATACTCACAGAATATAGAGTTCTGTTCAAAGTCCACACAAGGTGAGAGATGTTCCAATCTCTCATCCCCACATCTGTATATACCTCTTTCTCCAAAGTTTTTGCTCATGTTTAGTTTTAAACGTTGAAGTGTAGTAGAAGTGTACTGATTATCAAAAACAAAACAAAAATGGAAATGAATAATTAAGCTATGGTGAGTGTTCCTTAAGGCGTTTCACGTTGCATGAAGTTATATCTCTGTCATTGCAGGGGTTCTGCAACAACGAACATCCTGTGGGAGACTTCCAGAACCACGTAGAGGGGGTCCACTCGGGTGCCAAGCACGTCCACGTCGGCTCGGGAGTTGTTGGCTTGCTCCTCTTGGTGTGGCTACTGGCATTGCACGGCATCCAACTTATGCTGTGAGGGGACTGAGTCGATGCTGTAATGACAATCTTTATTTAGTGATACATTTACTGAATTGTATATTATTTCCATTTGTATTATTGCAAATGTCCAGGAAATTGTTCCACATTGTAGACGGCCTAGTACATTGATGTAGACTTTTTATGAATATGGCTATGGGAAACGAGGACTGGATGTGATGACTTTAGAGTTGCTTTATAACAAGTTCTACGGTATTAAAAACAAAAACAAAAACAAAAACAAAAAACGATTCAAGGTTAGCAAAAAGACATATAGAAGTCATTATATTTTTTCTGTCGTAGGTAAATAATAATGATAATAGAAATTTATAGAGCGCATTATTCAAGACAATTGTTCTAATGCACATAAACATAATACTTCGTGAAACAATTTGATTAAAGATACAGACATTACAAAAATTATGATTAATATATTGAAATGTAAGCATTAAGAACTACACAGTAAAAAGTTGAATGTATCAGTGGTCTTTTTGGTCATCTTGTGGATGATATTGAAATCGTTAAATAGGTACATAATCATTGTTAACACCCAAAAGCTATTTTGAAGAGGTGGATTTAACTTTTTAGTGATGTTTTGAAAGATTCAATGGATTTTGATTTTTTACATGAAGTGGCAGTCTATTCCATTAGATACCCTCAGAAGTTATGAAAAATGAAAAAAGGGGAGGGGGGGGGGAGAAGCATGCCCTCAAACCCCCCTAGCCCACGGCGCTTGTCACACTCTCACCCAATATATTTGCCTCGTCTATTTTGCAATCCTGGCTACGGTCTATTGCTGGCCTATTCATTCATAAAGACAGTCAGAAGTCGGAGAAAATGCAATATTTAACATCCATAAACTGCCATTCATTTCATTGTGGTTGCAAAAACGCTCTGTAGCATATATTAGTTCATCTTTCTTTGTTCACAACACTAGATTTTTTTTAATACATTTACAGTTTCGCCAAACAACTGTTGGCATCCTCAGAATGTTCTTCCCGCGCAATGTCACAAGTCAAATATTCTGATCCTGAACGAAGATGGAATCATAAACTCGCGAGAGTTGGTGACCCCCCCCCCGTCCCTGTTCATAACCTGCTTGCAGGTTCGGATGTGTACAGACTCTTTGATGGTCCTGGTTTTCCATTCACTTTCTCTGTCTATTATTCTGGCTCCCTCCCAGTCTATCTGATGGTTGTGCTGGTTTGCATGGTCCGTGATGGCACTCTTGTTTATTTCCAGTTTTGACTCTTTCTTTGTGGATCTGGTGTATGCTCCCTTCTGGTTTGCTTCCACGTCCTTCTGATGTTCCTTCAGTCTGGTACCAAACTTTCTGCCCGTTTCCCCGACGTACACTTTATCACATGACTTGCATGGAATCTTGTACACAATTTCACATTTGTCCATCTTATCTACTTTGTCTTTCGGGTGTACTAGGATGTTCCTGATAGTCTGCATTGGCTTCACCGCCGTAGCTACTAAGTGTTTGTTCAGAATTTGGAGATCCCTTCTGTAACACCCTTTCACATATGGTAGGATAACCTGGCCTTTTTTGATCTTTCAGCTTCTTTTTCTTTTCTTGTTCTTTTCACTCTTCCTTTCAAGTTTGGTTTCTATCTGGTGTTTCACTCGTCGGAACGACCATTCAGGATAGCCACATCTTGTCAAAGCTTCAACTATGTGTTGTTCCTCTTTCTGCCTGTCAACTTCTTCTGTCACTATGTCATTCCCTCTATCTAAAAGGGTGCGTATAACACCTAGCTTGTGTTGCAAAGGGTGGTGGGAGGAGAAGTGTAGGTACTGGTCAGTGTGTATCTTCTTTCTGTACACTAGTAATTTCACACTCCTGTCTGGTTTGCGCACAATCAGTGTGTCTAGAAATGGAATGCATCCATCTCTTTCTTCTTCATGCGTAAACTTGATGCTACCAGTCTCATCCACTGTGTTGAGATGGTCTGTGAGGTTCTGGGTCTCTCCTCTCTTTATCTTCTCTAACACATCATCCACATACCGCTTCCATAGTTGTGGTTTACAAGTCACTGGGGCTGTGGCTGTTGCTTTGGTCTCTAACCATTCCATGTACAGGTTTGCTACTATTGGTGACACTGGACTCCCCATAGCTGTGCCAAACTTCTGTTGGTAGATTGATCCTCTAAACTGAAAATACGTCGTTGTGAGTATGAATTCACAAAGGTCCATGATGTCATTTGGATTTAATAACGTACGCTTCTTTTCTGTCATTGTTTAAGCGGTCCCTTATTATCTGGAGAGCTTTTTCAATGGGGGTGTTTGTAAACAAGGAAACCACGTCATGTGATGCAAAAATTTCATCTTCTTCTATCATGATCTCACTCATTTTTTTAGCCAAATCTTTCGAGTTCTTAACATGGCATTCAGTAAGACCAACCATCGGTCCTAACAGATCTGCGAGGGCCACATCCGAACCTGCAAGCAGGTTATGAACAGGGACGAGGGGGGGCACCAACTCTCGCGAGTTTATGATTCCATCCTCGTTCAGGATCAGAATATTTGACTTGTGACATTGCGCGGGAAGAACATTCTGAGGATGCCAACAGTTGTTTGGCGAAACTGTAAATGTATTTTTAAAAAATCTAGTGTTGTGAGCAAAGAAAGATGAACTAATATATTTCATACCAACACAATGAACACATTCAAGAAGCTCTGTAGCATACTTTTATATCGATGTTCTATCTATGTTTTATTTTTTATATCATGTACATGTTTGAAAATAGTTTGTTTGTTTTTTTCCTAGTAAAACATATATGAATACAGCACCGGATAATAACTGATCAACATCAATTACCTCTAATATCGGTACAACCGTATATCATGATATGTTCCTTTGTTAGTATGTTTTTACTTAGATGAGAAGTATAACACGTAATCATATAATAAATATTTTTACGCATGGACCTAAATGGTGAAATTCAATGTTTCGTGTATAAAGATAATTTAAAAATAAATAGATAAATATTATTATATTTGATTTGTTGATTTCCCTGCACATAATTGATACAGATAGATTGTTATTTTTTTTTCATATTTTGTTTAAAAGAATACACGATTTCTATTGAAAGTTGCTGGTTTGAATTGCATACTTTCATGACTCCCCTACTTAGGGACGATTCATTTTTTATGTCAGGGTGGGGTAGGAGGATTTTCCAAAAGTGCTGTGAAAAAATTAATAGCCCCCCCCCCCTCGAATCTCTGTGAAAAAATTGGTGACCCCCCTCAATTTCATGTGCTAAAAATTGATGACCCCCTCTCAACAGTTAGCACAATCATCGTCAGTTAAATAAAATTCTATTTGATCAATATCAATTTTTAACATATAGAAAAAAGTAAATTTTAGTCCAACTAATCTCTCAAAAATTGGCGTAAGTTGCAGTGAAAAATTGATAGCCCCCAACCACCCTCCAAACGTTGTGACAAAAGTTCATGGCCCGCCCTAAAATCCTCCTACCCCACCCTGTCATAAATACTGAATGGTCCCCTATTGTATTTAGGACTACTATCTACGTCTGGTCATATTTTCTCACTTGAAAAAGTCTAGCAACCATTAGTGTTTTTCTTATTCATTGAATTAGAAAAATCACGTACATGCTTCCTTTCAACACTAAACTGCAACAGAATAGATAATCTTTCCTTTAATCAAGATGAACTTCCATATGTGGAAACCTCAGGTGAAAACATGCTCTCATTCACTTTAGCTCTAAAGACAATTAAATGGGCATAGGGACACCAGTACGTAGGAATACCTTATTTTTTAGGAAGACGTACTCTATCCTTAAATCTCTTCATGTCCAAAATACATACATATAATGAATAATTGTATATATTTTTCCCAAGTCTTGCTTGTGAATTCAATTCTATTCTCACTTTTCTCTCAAGCAAGCTCCTGTCACTGTTTTGACATAGCTGAAGAGACATCTTCCATTTTTACTATATCAAGTGGCCCCGACGGAAAAGTGAGAATAGAATTGAATTCACAAGCAAGACTTGGGAAAAATATATACAATTATTCATATAATCACAGACCTTAACACGGCTGAAACAAAAAATTTCCGTCCTCAGGTGGGATTCGAACCCCGGACCTCTGGGTTGAGATGATAATTGACCAACCCGGGTTGACCAAGTATGTAAGCTGGGGGTTACAGAGACATCGGTTCGTCCGAGTAACCTTTTAACAGCCCGCTGCCTGGGATGATGGTATCATTCTGGTCTCACAACCTTGGGGTCGTGAGTTCGAGTCCCATTAGGGCCACTTGATATAGTAAAAATGGAAGATGTCTCTTCAGCTATGTCAATACAGTGGCAGGAGCTTGCTTGACAGAAAAGTGAGAATAGAATTGCATACATATAATATTACTACGCTGTAAATATATTTGAATAACTCAGTCAAGTTTATGTTAGAAATATATAAATAAGTAATTAAATGTATACAATTCAAATTCCTTTAATAGCCATATATACATGTATATGTGCACAGATAATGATTAGCATTCTTTTCTACAACAATTATTCCACTTTTGACTTCAAAAAGAAATCTGGCTCATACTTATTGTTAGTAATTGATATTATATTATGTTTGGTACGTCGTTTTGTCCTTATAATAAACGCAAATGAACAATTTATGAATAATCTTTTGTCGGTTTTTATATAATTTTTCATGTTTGTGACGAACAGGCCAGCCTTAAAAGAGAGAGAATGCATTTGTGGATGATTTGACTCATTTTTTGTCCTCCAAAACGAGGCTGAAGTAAGCGTGACAAAATGGCCGATGAAACAGAAATGGAAGTGCCTCAAGATGAAGGGCCGGTGGAGAATGCACCGCCACCAGGAGAACGAAATTTTGACGACATTAAGATTAACAGATACCCGTCTGGACCCCCGAGGGGAAGAGGATTTGGGCCGCGTGGTCCTAGGTGAGTAATCGTGTGTCAAAGATTACCATGTTCTCAAGAGTCAAGACTCAGGTCGCCGACTGTCGGATTTGGGTACACGGCTCAACATGCTTGATCACATTATTGATTATTGCTGTGTTATTAGGTTTTAAATCGGCGGAACACTATATTTTCTACAACCGTCAATAAATGAAGGTGTCTGCGAAATATGATATAATTTTATGCTCCTAAATTTGACAGCTCAGCATAGAGTGCTTTGCTATGAAAACTGCCCATGCAACCCCCCATTAAAGGTGGTCAATAAAGAATATACATGGACAAGTGTCAAAAGTCCATGTCTGGATAGTATAAAGTATATCATTGGCTAGTCAAGCATATCTATTATTGCACAATACTATAAAATGCACGTAATTTACTTATTGTAGAGGACCACCGCCGTATGGTCCCCCAAGAGGACCCCCTCGCTTCCGTGGTCCACCAGGTATGAGGGGTCCTCCCCCACCAGGAATGAGAGGACCACCCCATGGAATGCGGGGGCCACCCAGAGGACCACCATTTGGCAGACCACCTTATGATGGATATGGACCACCACCTGGCATGCGAGGGCCACCACCACCTGGGATGGGAGGACCAATGGGACCTCCACACGGCATGGGACCGCCCATGGGACCACATGGAATGGGGGTAATTTCATAATTTCTATTGATGATGAGAATACAAAATGTATCAAGATTTTTGAAGAAGTAGCATGTTTTCAAATGAAACTGGATAGTAGTGACAGCTAGCACATCCAAAGGTGGAACTATACTATTGAGAACATGGAATCATCTACATTTCAATTCAGAAATCCCTCAAAAAGTTCAGAGTGTTCATTAGATGACTTAAAATATGTAGCCCACACTCCACAAGTTACAGGTTTATTTGCTGCCAGCAGGTGATGTACAATTTACCGTATTTATTTATCTAACAGCCAGCAGGTGAGGGACTTTTTTATTATATAAATAATTAAATAATTAACTATGTAATTATTGTGTTGCAGCCACCACCTGGTATGCCACCACCTGGCATGCCTCCTCCAGGTATGCCTCCTCCCAACTTCTCTGTGCCACCACCTGGGTTCGGGCCCCCCTCCTCGGGCTCTGGAAACACGCCAAACTCAAGTGAGGAAATATGGGTGGAAACAAAGTCTCCGGAAGGAAAGGTATGATTGTAGTTTGTAATTCATAATTGATTACTGTTGCAATAGCTACTAGATACCAAGTTACTATTATTAAGTGAAATGTGAACAATACAAGATGGCTATTTATTATGAAACTAGTAAACTACTCTTTGTGCTTTCGTTTCTTTATTTCCTCTGGATTCCGATCAAATTACAAACTATTACTAGTTACATTTGTATCTCGTCGAAAACCTATCAACATTCAACTTTGCCTCTGCCAGGTTTACTACTACAACGCACGCACCCGTGAGTCTGCGTGGACCAAGCCGGAGAACGTGAAGATCCTCACGCAGCAGGAGGTGGAGGCGATGGCCGCGTCGCAGCAGGCGCCTGGCGGTGCCGGAGGACCAGCCACGTCCAGCTCCAGTGCTGCGCCCGGCACCACCAACACACCCACACAGGCCGGCGGCGGGCAGGGAGAACCGGGTACGTCTGGTTTTGTATTACAGACTTTTTTGGAAAACATCGTCAGTTTTGTTTCTGATTCACTTTCTAAATGTTTTTTTTCTTCTTGGGCTTCTCAAGTTAAAAACCCAAAGACTGATGGAATATATTTAGCATTACAATTTCTTTTGTTACAAGTCTTGAGTAAGGTGTAATTATTACTTTCGTGTTGAGTCTGAATGTTTGGTTTCCGTTTTTACTCATACATAACATTGTATTATACTTAACAGGTCAAGGTCCTCCATCTGGAGACAATGCTCCGCCCAACAGTAGTAGTGGCGGCCCACCTCCAGGCATGGACGGTGGACCAGGGCCCATGGGAGGCCCTCCCCAGCAGGGTGGAGGTCCCCCTCCAGGCTATGGCGGTCCACCAGGTCAGGGCCCTCCTCATGGCTACCCTGGCGGCCCTCCTCCATATGGATATCCCGGTATGATTTGCTAGTCATCCTGGTCTGTCGTAGCTTTGCACTTTGGTTTGATATCAGTACCTTTTAATTGGTTGATTAATTGAATATTTATAAATACTTTGGACATAGTACATAATTAAATTACAAGAATTTATCAATTTGTGTCATAATTATTTTTTTTTAAATTGTCAACTAGTTTGATACTTTGTTTGATGAATGCTGTAGTTGCATGTATTCTTGTCAAGTGTTGACTACAAACAGTATGATTTTGCTGGCTGACCTATCTTTGACGGTTGTGTCCCTGTTTCAGGGATGATGCCACCTCCAGGTTACAACCCAGGTGGACCTGGACCCATGGGGGGCATGCCTCCCCCTGGTATGATGCCTCCTCCTGGCTTCGGACCTCCTGGAAGCATGCCTCATTATCAGTCTCACCCACAGGTACGTTAGCATAGTTTTGTATAATACAAAGTCATATTGTTTTTGTTCAATTGAAGTTCAAGAAGTAAAAGCAAGATAGTCAAACATCTGCTTCAGATACCAACTGATTTTGATAATTTTGCTCTTACATTTTGGTAGCTTCTTGTTTAGGTTACTCTAAATTTTGGTAATGTAATGTGTTTGTGTCGCCGTGAGTTGCCAACCCTATCGAACAATTTTTCATCATAATGATGTTCGAGAGTTGAGAAATTTATCTAAATTCTAAAATCAATTGAGAATCGATCAAATCCTAAATTTATTTTGATATGCCATGATTTTCCTTTCATTTAAGAGTGATAACCAAATTTTCCTTCCATTTAAGAGTGTGGCCTGGTTGGTCAGGTTACTTAGCAATCGTCCTCTCCAAGCCTTTTGTTTTATTTTTGTAATATCAAGAGGTTATCTTTCAGCATGACTGCAGAAAAGTATGCAAAATGTTCCTGCATTCTATGCCGTTGTTTGCAGGCAATGAAGCCCCCGGAGGTGGCTGAGTGGACTGAGCATAAGAACACAGACGGCCGCTCCTACTACTACAATGCTCGCACCGCTGAGTCAGTGTGGGAGAAACCAAAGATTCTCGCCGACTGGGAAGGTAAGGGCAATATACAAGATACCCAACATTTTTTATGACAGATTCTTGCTTTGCTGTTATGCTGCATGCATGTTTTTGCCAATGTTATTGGGAAAATGAATTTTCTTTCTGCATTCCAAACAATTGAACATTAATAGTTTGAATCAACAAAAAGCAATCTGATGCCAGTTATTTTAGTTTGACTGATTATGAAATTTTCTATTACTGTAAGTAATGAGGAAGAACCAAATATTTGTTATTAACCTTGCTAGCTCTGAAGTGGAGTTTGCTTAAAAATTCTAAAACAGATACTAATCTCAGCTTCATTAGAAGAGCTATTTCTATCAAATCAGATCACATATGCTAAGTTATTCAATGTGCATGTTACAGAGGCGCAGCAGAAGCCTCCGGGCGCTGCTCAACCCGGACCTGGAGGTCCCCCAGGCACCGCCCCACCCCAGGCTAGCGGTGGTGGTGAGGGTCCCCCAGGGGCTAGCCAGCCAGCTCCTGGGGGCGCCCCGCCGGCAGGAGAGCAGCCAGCTTCCTCCGAGCCAGCCGTGGTAGAGAATGGCACCTCGAACGGCACTCCGGCTGCAGGCGATGAGGATGGTGTGCCCATGGAGGCGACATCCGCAGCCAAGGAGGAGCCTGCCGCCGCTGCCAAAGAGGAGGTGAGGTTTAGAGGGGTTGTTCTTGAGGAGGAATTTTGCTGGATTTTGATAGTTGTGTAGCGACTGGGGGAAACTAGTTTAGAAAATAGGATGGATAAATACATAGCTGGGTGTCAAGCAATATGGTATTAGCAATGTTTTACGGCAACTTATTTG
This sequence comes from Streblospio benedicti, assembly GCA_019095985.1. Taxonomy (NCBI): domain Eukaryota; kingdom Metazoa; phylum Annelida; class Polychaeta; order Spionida; family Spionidae; genus Streblospio; species Streblospio benedicti. The sequence continues at coordinate 872,483 of CM032668.1, forward strand.
TCAGTGTGTTATTGTGAGGAACCTGTTTTATTGTGAAAAGCATTATTGTTATTTGTATGACATACAAACTTCTCAAAGTTCTCCTATATAGCGGGTTCTGGCTCTGTGTGGAATTATTGCTTATGGTATCCAGCTTCAAAATCACAGTTAATGACTGATTAATGTGACAAATACATGCTTTGTGTCAGGCGGCGAAGGACGAGGAGGAAGAGATGACTGAGGAGCAGAAGGCTGCGGAGCGCGCCAAGCCCATCTCGTCCACGCCGGTGCCGGGCACGCCGTGGTGCGTCGTGTGGACCGGAGACAATCGCTGCTTCTTCTACAACCCATCACAGGTAGGTGCAGGAGGCAAACACTAAATCTTCATGTAACTTTCTGCGTGCGCTTAACATTGTTGGACTAGTATATATCTGGAACAAGTGGCGATATGGATATACCTTTGTATACCTGACAAACTAAACAGATACCTTTAGGAACTTGTCATTTTGACTTTCGCAAGACTCATAATTTCTCATGAGCCCGAAAGAAAAATCAAAAGACAAAAATGAAAGGTTTCTAAAGATATCTATTTAGTTTCTCATCAAAATTAATAACGGATCCCAATCCAAACAACTATTTGTTGCATTTCAGCGCACGTCGGTGTGGGAGCGTCCTGACGACCTCCAGAACCGCGCCGATGTGGACAAGATGGTGCAGGGCCCGCCCGAGGTGCCCGGCAAGAAGAAGGCCGGCGAGCCCAGCGAGGACGAGCCGCAGGCCAAGAAGATCAAGTACGTCACAGTTTACCTACTGCATGCTCAGGTTCAGTTGACAACTGCTGAAGGTGTCCCTGTTATTGGGTTAGGCAGCAGGCGGCTGTGTCTCACGTCAGCTTTCACTTGCTATCTAGCGAGTCTTAGAATTAATTTATTACTTGGGAAAGTTTCCAGCAGTTGTCTTTCATGACTCAACACACCCTCTGAATGAAGAATAATTAGGACCTGCCCCCCAAAAAAACTTATGATTTGCTCGATGATTAATTGACAATCAACCAGCCAAAACAAAATTCACTTATCCCCTCTAGTATTTACATTTTTAGTGTTATCACTAATTGAACTCATAAATAATTTCAATTCCTTACCACAGGTGCAAAGACGCCCATCGGCCGCATCCCACTGTGTTTGCAGATTGTTAAACTCTAATATCAATTATCAAAAAAATTGGTCAACAGATATATTGCAGTATCAATATCGTGTTAAAACTTGATGTGCTATTCAAACATTCAATCAGATTGTGTCTCATTTAAAACTACTTCATCGTACAGGTCTGATCCCATATCCGGCCGCGTGAGCAATGACTCAAATGCTGCGCTCGCCGATGGTAAAATAGAGGCTGGCAAAGAGGCAGCCATCGAGGCTGAGGTGCGTGCGGCCCGAGAGCGCGCCGTCGTGCCGCTGGAGATCCGCATGAAGCAGTTCAGGGACATGCTTGCAGAGAAGGAGGTAAGAGGGTTGACTGGAAAGACGTCAGAGCACATGCATGTGTTTAGGTTGAACTAGTTTGATTTATCTGGTGGGAATTTTAGCATTTATTGGATGCCATTTCTGCTTTTGATAATGGGCTTTAAGTAAGCGTGGGTCTTCCCACAAATGGTATGGGGGAAATGATAAGTGTTATATACTTAGTTTTTTCCAACATTTAATACATTTGTATGTTCTGTAGAAAAATATTAATATCATTCGTTTTAACAAAGCTTTGCCATATCCCTGTGATAACATCAAACGAATCAATGATTGCTCAGTTACTAAACTGAAAATGGCATCCGCAAAGCGTTTTCAAGTGAATGATGTAAAAAAACATGCCATCAATCATTCTCGATCAACAGGTGTCGGCGTTCAGCACGTGGGAGAAGGAGCTGCACAAGATCGTGTTCGACCCGCGCTACCTGCTGCTCACCAGCAAGGAGCGCAAGCAGGTGTTCGAGCAGTACGTGAAGGAGCGCGCCGAGGAGGAGCGCCGCGAGAAGCGCAACAAGCTCCGCGAGAAGCGCGACCAGTTCAAGCTGCTCATGGAGGAGAGCAAGCTGCACGGAAAGTACGGCCCTTATAATGAATGAATAGTCTTTTGTTGAATTTTTTAAGTTGAGGAAAGCGGAGACCAGACAATAATAATCATGATTATATGCAGATATTGTTGTCGTTCATGGACTTGGGGACAGAGGATTTTTTTTGTCCAGGCAGTGGCTATGTAATATTAACTTGAGGATAGAATCCTGAGTATCAATCGTAGTGGTTGGTTATAATTTTGGCACAGGGCTATAAAGTTTATATTCAAAGCACTGGAAAGACTTGGAGATTGTTAACGCATGCCAGGGGTTGATCTTTTAACAGGCATATTGCTTGATTATAGAATGTTTTTAATCTATGATAGTTCTGGTAAAGTGTGAAAGCAACTTTTTAAATTGGCACTATTCTTTAGTTATTTCGCAATGCATGAAAATGTTTTTGTGAATGACAGAGAACAGTATCAGTCATTTATACTGGTGGTAACAAGGGGACTACATGTACATCTCATTTCAGATCTTCATTCAGCGACTTTGCATCGAAGCACTCCAAGGATGAGCGATTCCGGGCGATTGACAAGATGCGGGACAAAGAGGACATGTTCAAGGACTTCATCGCAGAGCTGCGTCGTCGGGAGAAAGAGGAATCGCGTCATCAGAAGGAGAAGGTATGTTTGTTAGGGCATGGCTCCCAAATCCCCTCTCATACGATGGGGTCAATACTTAGATGCATTATTATCTTGTGCTTGCAAGGTGGTCTAGATAGGGTAGGGACAGGAACAAATCATTGCGTTGTTATTGCTGACTCATTCACATCATGCATGGTGTGAATGATGTTAAGTTCATGAAAAATTACAGTGCTGAACTCATAGGGTTGCTTCTATTGTTTAGTTTTAGGAGCTTTAGTATCCGGCAAAGAGTAGATGAACCTCTTGGTTTATTGAAAACAAAGTAATGTCCAATCTGAATGATGGATACAGACGTGGCAATGAGGCTTTCAAAACACTTGCAGCATGAATGAAGTGTGAGGGGACGTAACTAGTGAATTTGAAATCCATGAGGCAACAGATTAGCATTCAAATTCTATTTGGAAAAAACAAGATAAATAACAGATGGCTAATGATTGAAATGCATAATGTTAGCAAGGCATTTTTTGTGAGATTTTGATGCGTATGCTGCTCATCAAAATACAATAAGGGAAAATTCATGGTGGGTGATGGGTTGATTTTATTTAAATCACAGTGCCATTTTCTTGATATGTTTGTGTAGTAGCATGCTTCCTTTAACTAACTTTCATTCTTGTGTTATTTTTTCTCTACGTTAATCCTTTCATATTGGGAGTAAATTTATTTGAATTTTGCGAGAAATTAAGATGTTGTGAACATTACATTCAAAGTATTTTAAACATTAAAAGTATTTTAAACATAAAGGAATAAATGTTATTATTTCAAATTTGCAAATGATATGGCCAAATGCTTTTATTTTAAAATTGTAGCTATTTTTTATAAATATATATATATATGCAATATTAATTTATTAACTCGAATTAAATTGTTGTAATTGAAAGATAAAACGTACAGATACAGTAAATTAAAAGAATATATATTGAATGCTATTAACATTGTGCGTGTTATTAGAATTTTAACTGATGAATTTATGTTATAAGCATGCTACGATAATGTTTTTTATCTTTTGAATATTGACAAAAAAATCTGGAAATTTGAATCTCTTTAAGAACGTGAAATTTATTTAGAAGTTAGCTGCAAGTTAAATTGCGTATAGCAGGACTAGTAATAATTAAGTTTACGCGTGTGTCTTTTAAATATTTCTCCCTAATGATTAGTTTCAGCTTAATTCAGAGGCCCCAAGTCGTAAGCAACATATTTTTGTGTTAACTTGATCAAATATTCATGTATATAATCTAATTTTAGTCGGTCTGATTCATTAGCACCTCAAGTTGTGTGTCTTGGGCAGTTTTACATTTTACCGCTAAAACTGCATTGCTTGTTTTTAAGTGGTTATTGGTGATCAATATAGTGACTTTGATAAAGAAAATGGCACAAAACTGGTTTTTTGAAAAGAAATAGTTGTTAGGACCATCCTTGCTTGTAACATGATAATTAATTTTTTCTATTTATTTATTTTTGGTAAATTGTAACTAAATTAATTGTCTAATTATTTAAAGATGAATACCAATCTTTGAAAAAGTTATACTTAAAGAGAATTTCATTGAATTATCAAAAAATGATTCATTCTGATAATTACTGCTACAATCTGTTTACTTTGTATAATACACATTGCTTTTCAGCTAGGATTGCTGGTGACTATCCAATACGTAAACAAAAAGAATAATATTTTGTTTCAGAAATATTTGTTAAGTGACTAATAGTTGTACATTTAAATGATAATTACATGTTCTGTTTGTACCGTTAAAATGATCATATATAAAAATGATACATTTTATGTTGACAAGAAAAGATTTTTCACTTTTGCTGTGTTGTTTATTTGTCTAATGTACTTTTATTTTAGGGTTTCAAAATAACTTACATTGCATTTCCAATGTTTTGTTTTTTATCATAAACATACTACTCAAATATCTTGAAAATATCACTTATCTAAACTATAATAGCAATTATATAACATGCTATATCTTATGATGAAATAGAACTAAGACTACATAGAATATGTTTGCTAATAGACCAATATCCAGAATTATTCGTTATTAATTTGTTTTCTTTGTGATTTTTTTTCCTGATACATGATATTCTCTTATTAAAGAAAGTCAGTAAAGTATAAAGAAAGTGTAAGCATGTTTTGCTGTATGATTTTTTGCCTCATCTTCACTAACCTGTTTGGTACACACACCTAGCTGAGCGTTGAATCGTAACTGGCTCCTTCCATGTGGAATCAACTTCCCCATCTGCTGTTTTAAACAATATCGGGCTATTCTGCCGCAGCCTACTGCTACAACTGAGGATCTAGCTTTTCCAAAAAGGTTGATTCTGGGTATTTAGATCATTTGCTTACAGAAATCTCTACATCTACTTTAAACACATTTTTTCATATAGCTCATAACGTAATGGATTTTCATAAAGCATTGAAGTCTGTCTATAAAGTAAAGTAAAACAAAAAATAGAAGGTTGAATTTGTGTTGATGTACTTTAGTTAATCGGTCACTCAAGAGTCATATCGTTTGGTTTTTGCATTGAGTTCTTTTTATGCAGTTGATTTCTCTTACATTTGAATTCAATAACTGTATACATCTAAATAAATGGTAATCACTTTATTTAGAAGCTGAACATATTCTGCTGCTAAATTTTGTGAAGTAAATGTAACTGTTCTTTGTCAACTGATGTAATAATTTCATAAAACATTTGTACGCTTATTGTTTATATTATCATAAGCGTTTGTTAAATGCCCTTGAAATGTTAGAAATGGGATGCAAAATTGAAGGTCAACTTGGATTCATATTTTTCACTAGTATATGCTTTTGTCACTCAATTTTATTCACCAAGGTAAAATGGGCTGTATGCCATGAGCAATTTTAAAAAAGTCATTGTAATAAGTGATTAATACTGCATACAATGTTGTTTTTTTTGTGTGTTTTTTAAAGACGATTGTTCTTCTGATTTGGTGGGGAAATTTTGAATTTTTTTCCTACAGTTCAAAACAAGCTCATTTGTATGCAGTGTTAAGAATTTTTTATTTGTTGAAACACTGGGAAGTTACTTTTATTTAAATCTTTAGCTCAATGCAAAATCTGGCTTTTCTACAGACGTTTATGGTACTATAGTATATTCTGGTCGTTTAGATATGTAAAGTAATTACGACCTTTAAGAATGTTAATTGTCCAACTTCAAGGTTCGAAATTGTCTGACTGCATATTTTCCTGATCAGACACTGGTGCAGCAAATGTTTCGAACTTTGATTTGGAATACTGAATACATGTAATCTTGCTTATACCTAAATCCACAACTATACACAAATATGGGATTCTCATTTCTTCGGTGTAAATAAAGTCCTACAGTAGATAATGAGTATTTACATTAAAAGTAGATTTCAATGTTAGAATTGGATTAAAGAAAAACTATTGTAGCTTTATAATTATGAGCACTTTTATTTAATATTTCTAAACAATTGTCCATGTTTCTAATCTAGTTAAGTTCTTTAAGATTTTTATGTGCATACGTTGCCTGTTTAACCACATTTTTTCCAGGCGCCCAATGGATTACATGTCCTTTGACATGTAGTCATCACCTAATTTTGAATTTCCTTGCAGGGAAGCAAAATATGAAGCATATTCCTTGATGCAAATTCAACTTTGCTCATCTAATTGAAGAAATAAGACAATTTGCTTCATGTTTTGCACATTTACACATAAATTAGAAAATGTTTTTTGTAATGATATTATATACTCAAGAAATATGTTTCATTTGCACACTAATAACCATGTTACTTTTCCCCTTAGATGTTGATCACCATCACATTGGCTCTCACTATCTCACCTCTCAAGGGTCTGGGGAGACAATGCAATAAGAAATTTACTTTTTGTCTGGAATTTGTCTAGTCTAAATGTTACCTCGATCAGTTCGCTAATTCTGCTTTGCAATTATACTTAAAACATACATATGGTTCATTCAAAACTGAAAACATGCTTTGTATTGAAAACATTACCATCCTTTTCCATTTCCAGTGACTTTCTTGTCTAATAGTCTTCTTCCAGACCCTCGAGTTACTTGGACCAGAATTTTACAATGTCAAATGCAATATATTTCAAATATAATTTTACTTGCATATTTCATTTGACACTGTGGAAATTTTGCTTCTATGAGATGTTTGCATAATTTTTTTTTAAAGAATACTATGCATGAAAGTTGTTTGTTCCACAATCTTGATTGTGTCCCACATTTTACAGCTGAAGAATGACTTCATGGCACTTCTGAAGGAGACCGACGGTCTCACTCGCCACTCCTCGTGGACGTCCACCAAGAAGAAGATCGACTCGGACCCGCGCTACAAGGCCGTGGATAGCAGCTCGCGCCGGGAGGACTGGTTCAGAGACTTCGTCAGGTAATATTAAGTTAATGAATCAACAAGCTCAGGATTAGCCACTTGCTCACTCGTATTGATTAGTAAAACCTGGAGGATGAATAAAAAGTTTTAGCAACTGGTCTTTTCGTAATTAGCAAATTATGGTCCATTTTATGTACACATTGGAAAAAACAACAGCATAAAACTTATGTAATGGAAGCACCGACCCAAATGACGGTTCTAGTACCCATGCAGGGCTCTACATTAAGCACGTTCCGCTTGTCCTGGACAAGTAAAAATTGCTGTCGGACAAGTAAACTCTCACTGGCACTTGTTCGACGGACAAGTAACATCCACACACCATATTCCCGATATGCTTATTAAACGCACTTTTGTCTGATACTATTGTTGTTGTTTTATTTACAATCTTGATCAAAATAATTATTTGAATTTTCTAAACTTGAACTCTTCAGGGTTAAAATACAAGCTAGTAAAAGCAAGAGCTTAATTACTGCATGGCTTATGACGCCCATGTCTCTGAACGGTGTTAGTAGGTAAGAGGAGACGTAGGTTCATGGGTCGATACATGTAATGTTTGTTCAAGGAGCTGATTTCAAGTAAAATTTAAAAAAAAAAAAAAAAAAAAAAAAAAATCAAGAGGCTGTAGGTCTAAGATGGTTTGGCCATATTGCTTATTGTATAATGCATACTTGCTTTGCATATCTTTTAGAGAATGTACATAAACATTCAAATATTCACTACTCAGGTGCATTATAAAACAGTTACAAATTAATGCATCTAGCTTTATAATTTTATGATAGAAAAACGTCAAATATAGTTTTTATTTCCTAATTCAATTTTGTCACTCACAAATGGAAAGGTACTGAATAATACAATATTACACACATATAAAAGTATTTACATATATTCTTCAACATTCACAACGTTTTGTGCGGACAAGCGCATTTGATTGTCAGACAAATAAACTTAGACCTCTACTTGTCTGACGGACAAGTACTACTGTAGATTGAAATTCCAACATAGAGCCCGGGGAAGCACCGACCCAAATGACGGTTTAGTACCCATGGCTCTTAGTCAAACTTTCTTTAATGTGTAGCCAACTCTTCTTTATCAATTATTAATTATATTCTTTGTCATTGAGAAGGAGAGTATTGATCTCGAAAACAGTTTTGAACATATATGTCTTTTGTATTATTTTGTTTTGATGTATGTAGGCATAACAGAACAGAATTTAACAATTAGATAGTTAATTCTCTATCAAATATCAGGAACCTAGAGTCATCGTCGTCCTCGCGCAAGAGCAAGGACAAAGACCACGATGCTGACAGTTCCGACGACGAGGCCGAGCGAAAGGCGCGCGAGAAGGAGAAGCGTGTGGAGGAGTCGCTGCGCAAACGGGAGGAGGAGGTGCAGAAGTCGCTGTCCACGTCGCTGCGGGAGCGAGACAAGGAGCGCGAGCAGCATCGCAAGGATGAGGCCGTGCACCACTTCAAGGCTCTGCTCGCAGACATGGTACGTCAGGGGTGATGTGCTGATTATTGCTAGTGTAACATCTAGCGTTCTGCTATCTACTGTTTAACTTTTGGAGTGGAATGCTTGCAGCCATAGGTCATAAATGCTTGAGTTTAAACTCGTACAGTGTCGATAGTGATGACTCAGATGGGTTATGTTCTGCATTGTGACTGTCTTGTAAAGGCGACGTTTACATTTTCAACATATTTTGTTCTACCAGTGAAGTTAAATGCCGTGGTCTTAACTCCTAAAGATTAGTAATTTGTACTATAACCCAAGTTTGTCTTCAAAAACAACCCACGTCTGGCAACGCTTTTGAATATTTGCGTTTCTGTCCTCATACAGTCCGTAGTCTGTATATTTGTAGACATACAATGGTGATGTATTGTGTGCTTCTTCAGGTTCGAGATGCAGAGGCGTCTTGGAGAGACACAAGAAAGCAGTTGAGGAAAGATCATAGATATGACTTGGCTGAAGGTCTTGAAAGAGAAGAGAAAGAGAAACTATTTGAAACTCACATTGAGGAGCTTGCAAGGTAAACTATATACTGAAAACACTTATGAAAAATGTGTAGTATTTTTATGTAGTCTAAGTTAGTTATGTGTATAAGAAAATACAATTATTTTAATGAATCTCCATCACAAAGTCTAGCAACTAGTAGTTAGGAGGTGCTTGTTACTATCCTTTTCGTTGTTTGTAGGAAGAACAAGGAACAGTTCCATAAACTGTTGGATGAGACGTCTGAAATGACATTGCAATCAAAGTGGAAGGAGATTAAAAAAGTCATCAAAGAAGATCCCAGATACACCAAATTCTCATCATCAGATAGGGTAAGTTAATCTGTATCTTCACTGTTATCAAATTAGCATATTAAAAATCGTATCAAATTTGCTTATTGTATACGTTTATTTTAGTCTTTTTTTTTAAATTAGCAGTTCTGGCCAGGTCGTCCTGTGAAAAATGATATGAATAACTAGACAACCAATCTTTTTGCAACTGAATTACAATACAGATGTGATTTATTGGTACTAAATTATCCTTATAATTTAGTTTGATTAATTTTAACCCAATTATATTTTGACTCATCTTCAGTGAGTGTTTTCACTTTCATATTATGTGTAACACATTAACGTAACATTGTTAACGTAGTGACATACTGATGACATATTTGTAAATAATTTTTGACATGTTAACGAAGTTGTGAATATTGTACATATTACTAGTGATATATCAGTGATTGATGGTTTAAAATGGACAGCGACAGTTCATTGATGACTATGGATAACAGTGTTTGACCAAAAGATCTGCCTCTGCCAGATCAAAGCAACTCAACGGCGATATTGAACTTGATTTTCTAACCTTGAGCTCGGATAGCAAAGGCAAAAGCAAATCCAGCACTACAAGCACATACTAGTAGGCCAAGAAGGATAATGGAAAGAAGACCAGCAATCCCAACAATGTGGACAAAATCGCAGTCATTGAAAGCTTAATATACGATATATATGATTACTTTTGTTGGAAAGGGAGTATTTATCTGGACACATCTTTGCCATTTGGTTTGAGGTCCTCTGCACAACCATGCCAATGAACCACCAATGCTCTTGCGTTCATGATGAAAAGAAGAGATTACATCAACTATGTGGATGACTTGGCGGGAGCTGAACCGGACATAGCCACAGCTTCCATGGTTGCCCATACCTTGGACTCAGTAGTGACAGAGCCTGATTTCACATTGGGGATAATAAGTCAGACAATCCATGCACTAGAGTGGTTTTCCTAGGCATGTTGTTTGACAGCGTGACCATGACTATGCAGGACAGACTGAGTGAAATCAAATATGAATTGGACAAGTGGTTGAACAAGAAGACAGCAACCAAACATGAAATTCAATCTGGCTGGAAAATTAAGCTTGCCAAATCCTGTTCAGGTCGCGTTTTCATATCCAGAATCATCTCTGCCTTAAAGGGATTAAAATGTTCAAGCCAGCACATACACCTCGTGACTTCCTCCCATACTTCAATTCTATCAGTATGATAAAGTGTCACCAACCCTTAAAAGAATTCTCTACTGATGATTGCCTTGTTGCTGGAGCAGGTGTACCATGTATGTGGCCATGAGTTTTTCAGTTACGTTATCCGTCAGAACCTTCTTCAAGAAGTCTCATCCATCACACTTCTGGAATTTATTGTTGTAGTTGTAGCAGTGAAATCATATGGTGATTGAAGAGAATCCTGGTGAAAGATGTTGCTCTGTGTGTTGCTGTTAATATGGCTTGTGGTTGTAATTGTCAATTTTTATTTGTGTCTACTCAATATATTTATCTTGTGCTCATATACCTTTCATATGTTCATTGTTCATGCATGTTTTGTAGGAAATGACAGAAACATGTTAAGACTTGACTCTGAAAGCCAAATCAACTCTGCATTTGCTAAAGTCACTTTAAAGAACTTATTGTCACATGATGTATCATCATATGTAGCATTCTGTATAGTTCTGTATTTTCCCCTGGTGCCATTTCCCCTCACTTGCATAAACGTTCTACCTTTCCTGCAACTGTTAAGCCAATCTGCATTTTAGGACATACAATGGATGATGGCTGTGTCGAAACATAGTATGACCACCTGTATCACCTAGGCTACCTTTCACGCCATATATGTTAGATGATACTGCCAAGGTTTATTCTGACAGTTTGAGCTGTGTGTATGGTCAGCCACTTTGTTAAATACTTGCGTTGTTGGTTGAATGTAATAAATGTTAAATTGCCTGAGTTGTATTGTTCACATAGTCTAAGGAGAGGTGGTGCCAGATGGGCTTTCATGTGTGGTGTGTCTCCTGAATTAATTAAACTACAGGGCGACTGGCAATTTGATTGCTATTTGTGATATGTGCAGTAGATTGTCAACTGCATATGATCTCTAATAATGGCAGAAAAAAACTTTACAACTCAATTTGTACGGCACTGATAATACATTTCCAGCAGGGTTTGGGAGTTACCTTTCAGTTGGAGGGTCTCGTGTTATACAGGAGTTTACATTCATTTGTATTTATTGATTGATTTTGACTGTAAAACTCCTGCCATACTCCCATAATAACTGCTGTGAGTCTGTTGTTCTTTACCTGCCCTATGATAATGTTGTTTTGACAAATTTTTGTGTATTGTAAATATCTTAGCCTTGAATTAATTGACATAAAACTTCATATTTACCTAACTTGTTACAATTGTACATAATTGGTGGAATTAATTGGCGACAAAATTGTTCTTATAATTTAGGTTAATTAGTTTTAACATAATCATGTTTTGACTATGAAGTGTAACACATTAACATTAAATTGTTCATATAGTGACGTACTTATGACGTCATGTTTGTAGATATTTTTTGACACCCACGCTACCCACCCTAAGATATGGGTTATTTGATTATTCCTAAATACTGACTATTACAATTAACCCCATGATCAAGGTTTGGTTTCATTATACACGAGTTTACATTCATTTGTATTTATTGATTGAGTTTGACAGTAAAACTCCTGCCAAACTCCCAGTAACTGTTGTGTGTTTGTTGTTCTTTACCTACACTATGGTAATGTTGTTTTAACGAATTTTTGTGTATTGTAAATATGTTTGCCAAATTGATTGGCGTCAAAATTGATATTTACCCCGCTTGTCATATCCATAATTGGTAGAATCAATTGACATGATTTACTTCATTTGCAGAAGAGAGAACGAGAGTATGAAAACTACATACATGAAAAATTTGTACAGGCCAAGGCTGATTTCAGGGAACTCCTGAAAGAAACAAAAATTATAACATACAAGTAAGTTTGTTTTGTTTTTGTTTTTCTACCAATGTTGGTTAGAATCAAAATGAGTAATGATAGGCTTGCATACACATTTTTGTTGAGCAATTATTTAAAGAAAATTTTGCATTTTTTCTGTTATTTTGTAGGTCAAGTAGCTTGATGAATGAAAACGACCAACACTTGAAAGATATTTTAGCGGTTTTGGAGGTATATAAATTTTTTCTTATGAATCTTTTTTTGCTGTTGTAGAAGTGCTTTTGCAATGGAATTTTTATGGATAAAATACGTCATGAGAACATTGATCCCCATACTATGTTTACCTGTTGCCTGACTACATCGTTACAATGCTTGTTTTTTAGAATGACAAGCGATACCTAGTGCTTGAGTGTGTACCCGACGATCGCAACAAAATCCTCATGTCGTACTTGGAAGATCTGGAAAGGAAGGGTGCTCCACCACCACCCACAGCCTCAGAGCCGTCACGGAGGTCGGCAAAGTCATAATTGCTTAAGGCATTTCTTGTAGTTCGTGTTCTGAGAAGGATTCATCAACCTGATGACTGTTTAAACACAAATTGTGCCATTCCTCTTGGCACAAATATGTGTTCTGGATGAGAATGGCCTATAAACTTGTTTAAGTTTAGGAAAAAATTCCGTGTGAATAATGCTTCTTAATTAGCCAGTGTTCCATCGGAGGCATAAGTAATGGTGATGATTGTGTGAAAGAAAATGTAGTTAGAATGGATGATGTTTCACTTGGCACAAGTAGTATTGTTACTGTTGCTTTGTAAATTTTTTGTCCATCAGAAAAAAAAAATATAGTTAACACTTCAAAAAATTGTGCAATGAAAACATGTTTGGTTTTTACTATATACTTTGCTCTTATTCGATAATTTTATTTTGTAAGCACTGCATTGTTGTTAGCTGCTTCTTATTGAGGCGTTCTTGAATAATAACATTTGTATCTGTGACTTCACTATTGTAGTACATGTATTAAGGACTGATCAGTAATTTCAGTTAATTATTTAATAATTTTTTTAATTATAGAGAAAAGAGAGAGAGAGAGGAGAGACGAATAGAGAACTATTTAGCATCAAGCTTTCCAAACGAGCTTCTTGGGGATACATGTATGAAGCTTCTTGGGGATATTACCGATAACCCACTAGAGTAATTTAATTGGATGCTTGCTCAGCATGTGAATCATGGTTGGTTTATTGTTAAATTGTTTATAATTGCGAACAGAAAAAACTAGGGTCCTCACTGGTACCTCGAATACTTGTCCATGAAGAGTATTTATCCATTACTCAAATAATGATCTTTAGTATTCGAGTACTCGATGATGTAAGATTCCTAATTTTTTACAGCAAAAAAATACTAAAGCGTACTCAATTTTATGGGCACATGAGAGTACTAGGCGAGTACACTACTACTGGAAGGCTTGTACTCGAGTTGCAAAATTTCTTGTGAGGTCCCTAGAAAAACATGGTTGAAGTATATGGGTTAATGTGAACAAAATGTGAAGATTAATCTCCTATATGTAGTTCCTACATTTGTTTTAGCTTTGACTGCCATTAATGTCATGGAAGTAACTGAATTAAAGTTTGGAAATTAATGCCTTGGTGTTACTAAGTTCTAAATAATAATTTAATAGCAGAACTGCATCAGAGGGTTTTAAGGATAGGGTTCTCAATCAGTAATTAGGTAACGGCCTCGGTTTGTTTGGCACAGTTGCAAGATATTGTTGGGTACCCCCAAATATTAATATATTGCTATTTAAGTCTTCCCATTCTGGAGGGTGATTTCAAGGTTTGCATTTCTCCGTGTGGTGTAGAAAGATGTTCACTGTATGAACACATTTGTAGCGATTAGTTTGCAAATTGATTAAGTTGAACTAGAGCAATTTATTATCTTATGTAAAACTAGAAATGTTTGCGCACAATTTAATTTGTGAATTTCGTGGGTAGGTGCAAAAATGTAAACTTAAATAGTCCGCAAACATTTTAAAGTAGGTCCAGAATGGACCAAAATCGCAAAATCAAAGTCACAAAATAATTTATAGATGAAAATCGCAAAATTTGATAGCCACGAAATAATTTAGTTTTACAGTATGTTCTAGATATTTTGGACTAACTCACCAAACTCCATGAAGAATCCTGACTAAATAGGTTTTCTTAGAATCCTGACATTGATTTTCTTGATTTCTTTGATGCAATTATAATACTAACACAACAATGTGTTTTTTGATAAATTAATTTCCAACATTTTTCATATACTCACTGTAAAACTAGAATATTTTGTGGCTATTAAATTTTGCGGTTTCCATCCATAAATTATTTTGTGGCTATTTAATTTTGCGATTTTGGACCATCCTGGACCTACTTTACATTGGCTATTAATGTTTGCGGCCTACTTAAGTTCGCGTTTTTGCACATACGAAATTTGCAAATTAAATCGTGGACAAACGTTTCTAGGTTTACAGTATTTCTGTCTTAAATAAGTTGCAATATGTTTGTTGGGCTACTAAAGGAGTAACTTTCTGTTCAACCAAAGCGTCATATATAGATTTTGACTTAAGACTAACAATTGGCGGCGAATATTTAGTTCTTTTTTATTACAAGAAATGACTGCTTTTGGTCCTATTTGTGTAGATTTGATTATTTCATTAACTCCATGCTGTAATAGTCCATGCCATAGCATATAGAGCTTTCTATTTAAACCTCTTTCTTGCCAAATTTCAAAAGGTATTACGTGTGAATAAGCCTTATCGTCCAAATGCCATAGTTAAGGAAGTCCTTATTGTGTTAAAACTGATCATTTATCTTTATATTTTTATTGTAGAAAATGAATGAATAACCAGACTAGAGACAAGTTAATGATGGGTAATGTCAAGACCTGATAAGTGTACTTTGATCAACTTTGGACGATGTGTGCAATTTTATGCCAAATTCTGCTAAATTCAACAAAATTGAGCAAAGACTTTAGCCAAACATAACATAGTTAAGATTAATTAGCGATGGGTATATGTTGAGATTTGTTAACATTTGGTTGTACTTTGATCCATTTTTGAGAAAGTGTGTTCATGCAGAGTTTTGCTACATTCAAGCTTGTGCGCACAGTAGAGCAAATACTATTTAAGGTGTTTGGTGTAGGCTGGGGTGTAGATCTCTTGGCTTGGTTCCAAAACTTTGTACTTGCGAATCCCAGCTGTAATGATTGTTCTGTACAACTGATAAAGTAGCACGTAAAAATTATGGGGAAAATTTATGATACATTTTGCATACAATTATCTCAGAATTAGCACAACATAGTAAGCAAATCACTGTTCTGAATCACAGGACGGTTCTATGTTTACTAACTGCTCTCACAGAGCAAGATGAATGCCTCACTTTAAGAATATGTTTTTGAATTATAGATATATATTTATAAAAAAAAACAAAAAAAAAATGCATGGCAAAAAACTTTGTGACAATGGTGTATTATTTAATATTTCAAATTTATCAATATAAAATATTTGTCTATCTTAGGGAACGATCATAAATAAATACCGGGAGGTCGTCCATTTTTGGGGCTCAACATCAACATTAAAAAGTTGATTCACCCCCCCACCCCCACCCGCTAACGAAAAAGTCCTCTATATAGTCATTGCAATGCTAAAAGAAAATATTTGAAAAAATAAACCGTAGCATGATAAAAAAAGTTCAGCGACCTCCCCTAAAGGAATCAGAAAAGTTGGACGACCCCTCCCCCACCACCACCACCTTTTTGGGCGACCCCGGGTATCATTATTTATGATCGTTCCCTTAAATGTAAATTTCTGTTGTAATGTTTGCAGGCAGGTTATATTTAAAAGTTATGTCTGTTTATTTTCAAATTGCATGCAACATTACCTCAAATTGGTGCCACTATAAAAGACCACCTCAACAGTTAAGCCTTTTTTCCAGTTCCAAAACTTCCTTTCTACTGAGACCCCCAGTGTCCATATTTGAATTATTAAAGTGGTCTCCATTAGAGGCGCAAAGGTTAACAAGTGTTAAATATTAATTTTAAAAAAGAATGGGAGTTTTAAAATCTGACTAGATTGTGCCGAGGGCGAGAAATGGTGTAGGGAAATTATTTTGTACCTGTAGGTATAAACCTGTAAGGATTTTCAGTATTGTAAGATTTTTAGTTTTAAAATTTAATTGATTATGATCACTATTGATGTGGTCATTTAATAATTTAACTGCTGGATAAATTTTTTTATTTATTTTTTTTTTTTTTTTAGAAATTGCTGTATTTGAACTCACTTTCATTGGACAAATGAATTTATAATGTTATGAGGTGGCATAACTTATCAATGTAGCTGAATTTTAGAATATTTATATAGAATGTTGATTTTTATATGTTAAATTCCAATGATCTGCACAACTAAGATTTTTTTCAAGATTTGTTAAACATCATATTAGGATTTTTGAAGACTAATTAAGATTTCTGACCGTGTTAGGTTGGCAAGCCTGCTAATGCCAATAATGTACGATGAATTAAGGTGTTGGTGCTGGCAAAAACTGAGTGTTCAGAGCCTAGCTGTTTTTTACAAGAGGGGTTCATCAGCTTCAATCGACCCCTGTAGATTTCACTATCAGATTTCACTATTTATTCTTATGGTATGTGGTCAATATTTGATGCACCACACTAACCGGGCTATTGTGATCCCCCGGCCCCTGACTAGAATAAAACATTGATTTTCAACTAATTAATAAATTTTACCAACACCTGAACCCCAGCATAGTGTGATCATCAGTATGACTATGTTGTTTTTATTACTGTAAAACTAAAAATGTTTGCACACGATTTAACTTGCGAATTTCGTGGGTAGGTGCAAAAATGCAAACTAAAAAGTCAGAAAACATTAATAGCCTATTTGAAGTAGATCCCGGATGGACCAAAATCTCAAAATCAAATATTGTCACAAAATAATTTATAGATGAAAATTGCAAAATTTAATAGCCACAAAATATTCTAGTTTTACAGTATTAAAATTGGACCAAAACGTAAAACACCACAAATGAATTCATAACTACAACAGAATGTTGAAAGAGTATCATATTGCGTGTATTATTTCGTATAATTTACTGAAACATTACATGGAAAACGGGGCATCATGGCATGCCACAGTGTGCATATTACGATACACGGGGGTATTAACCCCCGTATTAATTGGACCCTAGGTTACGTTTTGGTGCATCTTTTCTATCCTGAACTATTCTACTAGTACCAAGGATTAAATTTTTTATTTGTATTGTACATATAATCTGTTTTATTAATTAATGAATTTTATGTTGTCTGTAAAACAGTTATATTGTTTTTGAAACTTCATTATGATTTCCATTTTGAAGTTTGTCATTTGCTGAAGATGTGCTTATGAAGTATATTCAAATAAAGAAAATAATCATTGACTCAAATAATTAAAATTTAAAGCACTTTATTTTTTTTGAATATTCTTTTTCATCTTGCTATAATCTCCGCTCTTCTGATCAAGTCCATTCTACACAAATATGTCAAGATAACGTGATTGAAGCAAATAATCCTTCGACTAGTTACAGTACTAGAAAGAGTGTACATGAAGGTTTGTGGTGTAGAATCCTTCTTACAACAGACAGCAACAGTAATGTAGGATGGGATGGAGTTGGCTAAAGGAGGTGGAAAACAAACTCACATCGTTCGTCTATAATATGCAACTGTATGTGAAAGAAGAACTTGTGTGTAATCAATGTTCGCCCAACCCAAAAATTAAAACATGGGGAAAGTAAGTATGATTTAATATTTACAATTATATTGTATAGGAAATAATATTAGGTACATAGAATGAGCTGAAATTAGAGTATAATATTGCACCCATGGAAAGCAGCTCTTTCAGTGACGTGCGCATCCATTAGAAAAATGAAAATGTTGCAATGGATAGTGTAAAAACGTGCTGCTGAGCGATAATACAGTCAAGTAAAAAAAGTTACACGAATACCTGACCAGTATGAGATCTTACAGTTGTGAGGTTTGAGACTGACTGTACTGTGGGCAACATTTAACTATGTAGGCTTAAGGTATTCGTTTTCTTCAGTGCACTTGTCTAATTAATACATTTGAATTTTGCAAGTATTGAACACTTTATTAAAGAGAGAGAGATGCGTTGGATGTCTTAGATAGAGGAAGTGCTCACGTTATGCCTTATGGGCACATCCATCGTCGAGTTGATTATAATGTATATCTCCACGGGAACGAACACGTTTGACGAAATAACAGAACGTTGTCACAGTGTGAGAAACATCTCCAAATACACCAGGGGTGGCACGTTGAAAAACTTACAGGCCCTAATGAAATCTTCCCATCCCTGCCAACGGCATTCAATTTCTAGGTAGTCTGGGGGCATTCCAACCTGATTTTTTTTATGTATATTTTAAAAAGGGACCATTTGGCGGACTTTGAGATAATATTTGATATGACAAAAGTATGTTAACATATGGGGTCATAAAAAGGTGCCAGACAACCAGGCAGGTAAGTCTGAAGACTTGCAGGCCCAATAGTAAACTTGCCAGCCTCGGGCCACCGGGCAGGCAGCCATTTCCCACGCTGGACTAGTCATGAGTCATGACAGCAGAGATCACAGTTAGGAGATTAATTCACTATATGTTTACTTAATAAAACAATTTTTAATATACATATTTGCTCATGAACATTAATAACTAAAGTTCAGGCAAACTGTTAAGTGGTGTTTGCAATTGGGGAGACATTTTACAGTAGTTACAACTGCACCTCGTGAACTGCCCATAACGTGAGCAATATTTCGCACGTCGAACGTGTACAGGTCGAAACGATCATCAAAACAAATACTTGGACGAATTTAGTACTGAATTATTGATAAAAGATAGAACATGAATTATACTTTAATTATTTGTTAAAATATCATATATGTATTCATTGTTAATAAGGAAATTACATAGTAAGTGGGACATTTCGGAAGACTGCCCGTAACGTGAACACTTCATCTACAGTTTTTCAGAAAAGTAGAGGCGATACAGTATACATTTTCATAGTTATGTTTTATATGTGCTAAAGCTTGGGGAAATGGCTAACCATGGAAAAAGAGAAAAATGTAATGCTTTCATTTACTTGTATGAAAAGTAGCGTTGCGTTTTCCTTCCTAATATCGAACATGTGTCAAACATGATTTTTCCTATCATACAGAAAAATCGCAACAAGAAAGGTGGCCATGCCCCAGGGAAAGGGCCCAAGCTGAGTCTTACGAAATTATCGAACAAACGTCTCAACAAACTTGCTAAACAAGGCAAATTGAAAAAGCGTATGCCAAAGAAGGAGTTGTTGAACTTTGTTAAAGGCAGAACTACAGGGGAGCAACAGTTAGAGGTATGCTTGTAATACATTATTTGATTTAATTATATTACCTAATTTTACTACCCATAATTCTTTAGCTCATCAAATTAGGCAAATATATGCCTAAAAATAAGCTGATTGAAAATTTCTGTAACTATATTTAAGGTGACTGACCCTCTTGAGAAAAAAGAAGCTCCAGAAAAAGAAGATATTCCCCTTGTAGAAGCTGACTATGATTATTTTGCAACAAAAGAGAGAAACTTCAATTTTCTTATGAATGTTAATGAAGAGTAAGTACATTTTACAAAATATTATTTTTCATTATTTTTTCCCACCCTAGTAGATAATAAATCTCTCACTACAGTATTTTTGTAAAGAATTCCACATCATATTTCTTGTTCAAAAGGTGCAGCAACCTAACAAATACATTGTGCATTTTCGAACTCCCTAGGCAATCAAGTAAAAAGCAGCGCAAAAGGAAGCGTGCAGAAGGTGATGATGAGGCTTCATATGAGAAGACACCGCGATCACTGGGAGCTGAGGGTGCCGAGACTCGTGCCCTGCTGCCTATTAAGGGCGAGAAAGGGGTCATTGCTCGCAGTGAGGCTATCGAGGATGAAGATGAGGAGGCAGAAGAGGAGGAATACCAAGGTGGGTGCAGTGGTCAATACTATAGTGTTGTTATTCGGATTGCTCTAAGTTAATTGAATTTCTAGTAGTTCCTGCTGGTAGAGATAATATTTCAGCGAGCTAAACTTTTGACCATTTTTACTGATGTGTTCTTATTCTTATCGT
Organism: Streblospio benedicti; assembly: GCA_019095985.1. Classification (NCBI taxonomy): domain Eukaryota; kingdom Metazoa; phylum Annelida; class Polychaeta; order Spionida; family Spionidae; genus Streblospio; species Streblospio benedicti. Next base: position 893,048 of record CM032668.1, read on the forward strand.
AAGCTACAATAATTACTATCTTGCTTGTGACAGTTATTTGTTGTTGTTGCTGCTGCTCTGCTGTTGTTCATCGATCAATATTGGTGGCTGGTGAATCCAATCTGAGCGCTTGTGTTCCTCAGTCTTGAGCAAGTTAAGCCTCCCTTAGGACGCATTTGTTTCCTAATAGGCTTGCGATTTAGTGCCAGGTATTTCGTTAGGTGACATCATTGGACTGTATTATGCATTTTAGAAGACGATGCAGACGCTGCACCGGCTGAGCCACTGCCAGCCTTGAGCACGGCAGAGTTGATGGCTCGAAGGCAGGAGAAGCTCAGTGCGATTAAGGCTAGAATGGCACTCATAGCGAGCTCTATCATTGAGATGCCCGATGACAATGTGAGTGTTGATAAAGAGTCAGTGAAATAGATCTACTGTATATGGAATCAAAACCCATTGTTGGAGAAGCTGTAAGCCTTAGCAAATAATACATTTTCAACCGCAATTGTGCACATTAACATTATGATAAAACTCTTGACAACTTTGTATTGTTGTAAATAATTTAGTGTTCTAAATTTAGTAATTCCTATTACTTTAGCATTTCGAACAAAGCAGAAAAACTTCATCGTACTGCACCACAGTCTACAGGTCAATGCTGCAGTCAAAATACATATATAGCTACTGGTGCCTGCAGCCACTCGAAACAGTTCATTTACATATTTATGGTTAGAAAGATCATGCTTAAAATTGCATTCAATTCCTTAAAAAATATCATAAATGGGTTTTCCCCAGACGAATAGCTTAGTGTGTTACAACACTGTGTATTGCTTTAACAAACTTAAAAAGTGCTGTGACTAAACTTTGGTTAGATATTGCACCGTTGTGTCTGCTGCAGGTACGAGGTCAGAAGCTCTCACATCTAAATCTAGACGGTCAATGTCCTGCTTCTGTACTCCTCCTTCATATTTATAATCCTAAGTTTTAGCTCCTCAATGTACAGGGCCTCCAGTGTCTTCTGATGGCCATCCTCTGAAGTTGAAGCCAGTATCTCCACATTGGTTTCTGTCATCACACTTCCATTACTTACTGACTTGACTGTGAGTTGGGTCTGCTGCAGGTGAGCAAGCTGAAGGAGCTGCGTCTGCTGCTGGAGGAGGACGACCCCGACATCTACGTCACCACCAAGAAGCTGGGCATGATCAGCCTCGCCGAGGTCTTCAAGGACATCATCCCCGACTACCGCATCCGTGAGCTCTCAGACACAGAGAAGCAGCAGGCGGTGAGTGCTGTTTGTGATGTGGTTTGGCGATATTGGTCTTGAGATGGTGATGAGATCAAAATCTGTGATGTTATTTTACAAATTTTTTTTCTTATTACCTGCTTACTGGTCCAAAAGAGCCATAAATGCATGCAATTTATATTTACTTTAATTTTAATCGATTTTCAAACCCTACTAGTTGCTTTTTACAACATAATTTGATTGAAGTTAAAGAAAACACAAATTCCACTTGGGATTCTTTTGGGCCAGTTAGCAAGTAATAACAGACTTAGTAGAAACGTGAGACCCACTGCTTTTTAGAACATAACAAGGATCAACGATATACAAAATCTGAAAGTCCTATTATATTGGGAATGTTATTAAGATTCCAATTGAACTACGTATACATATAAAATCCCACCCCACAATTTTTCAATTTTACCGATCACATGTCTTGACCACTGATGTATTTGATTTTCCAGGCCAAGAAGGAGACTAAGCATTTGCGCGACTTTGAGGCGTCCCTTATCAACAACTACCGCCACTATCTCGAGTTTCTGGAGGCTATTGCCAAGGGCAAGAAGCCTAAGACTCGCAACAAGGAGAAGCGAAAAAGGCCTCAAGGTACAGTAAGAAATCGAGATGACTTTGTTTGGATGGAATTTTAAAAACTATTATACCCCTTTGTCAAATTATTAATATCCAGTGAACAAAATTTATTGAATAATGTTGAATAACTGGCCATTAGTGCCAGGGGCCGTTTTTTTTTTTGTCACTAATATCTGGCGTCCATTGTGTTTCAGGCGTGTTCATCCCTGCGGAGGCTGCGGGCAAGCTGAGCTTTGTGGCGGTTCGCTGTCTCTGTGAGCTGCTCGTCACTCACCCCCACTTCAACTACCGAACCAACATCATCGCTGTCATCACGCCATTTGCAGCACACAACAATGCAGAGGTAAGCAAAATACCATAGATTCTCACCACTTTGCTGCTCATCTTTGATTTTCATTCTCGTTCTCATTCGCTGATGCTCACTTGTGCAGGCAAAGACACTATTCATGCATAACCTGAATAAACTGTCCCATCTCAGGTATCTGACATGGTGTGTGACTACATCAAAAAGCTGTTCCGTGAGGACAAGGAAGGCCAGGTGACACTGGAGGTAGTTCGTCTTATCGGAAGGATCATCAAAAACAGGAAGTTCAACGTCCATCCAAAGGTAAGACAAATCATTGGTTTAAATATCATGTTTTGGTAAGCGTTTGGTATTTTGTATCACAATGGACATTTTTTTTTTGCGGTAAACACAGAGATAGTGTGGTTGAATAAAAGCTTGATTTATACATGTGTTACAAGTGACACGGCCATTTTTGATCTACCTTTACTTGTAAAAGTGACACTAAAGATCCTTATCTATCGACACGAAACATGCACATTTCTTCGTTATGGACATTATATTAAAAACTGACATGAGAAGTTCTTGGAATGTGTTAAAAATGGACACAAAGACACTTATTTTGGGACCATGTGTAGGGCCGGATATATCTTTTATGTATTAATGTAAATTTTTAAAATGAATTTCATGACCGCAATCCATTTGGCCGTCTAGATTCTGCTGAATACATGGTTGCTTTTGTCAGGTGCTGAAGCTGTTCCTGAGCCTCAAGATCCGGGAAGTGGAGCGACCAGAAGACAAAGAGAAGGAAAAGGCTGCAGGCAAGAAGGACGGGAAGAAGGAGGACAAGCGCACCATGATGTCCAAACGAGAAAAGAAGGTCAGTGCAGGCGACTCATACACACCACAGCCTACATGTATAATTAGTCGTAACTGGGATAAAAAAAAACATGGGGCTGAGGGGCTGAAAATCATAACTTCATTTTTTTTTTGGGGGGAGGGAGCAGGTGGGGGGGGTTGGCTTGAAAAAATGGGGCGGCACATGAAATTGGTGCTAATTTGGAGTGGGGAGTGATCTGATATTTTCTGTAGTGAACCTAAAAATCATACCCTAATGTTTTTGTTTTTTTTCGTTACTCCCCTGGGCCATAATAAATGGTAGCACCCTTACAGTTTGTAAGTCTACTTGTACTACTTAATTGGTCATCTCATTTAACTTATATCATGGTGATTATTTTTTGTCCAGACCATTGATACTAGTTTTATTGTACTAGGTATTCATGATAGACCTCATATTTGAAATGTACAAATCTGCCAAAATCCTGAGCTTGAGGATTTCTTGATTGTTGCTGTAAATTGTGATGCCTTGTCACAATCTGGTTCGCTGTTCTAGAGAAAGAAGCAGATGAAGCAACTGGAGCAGGAGCTAGAAGAGGCTGCAGTCACCACAGATACCAAGAAACGACTCAGAATCGTAAGCAGTGGTATTTTTCATTTGATGTGTTTATACAATATAAAAGCTTATTCTCACTATATCTTATATTTGTACTCACGTAATCATATGCTCATTTAGAAGCTATCTAATAATTTCACATGAAGATTGTTTTATCTGCTGATGAAAAGTATTTAACAAATTATTATATGCGTAATTCAAAAACATAATAACTTCATTTATTTTAATTGTTTAGCACACGGAAATCATCAACATGATCTTCCTTACCTACTTCCGCATACTGAAGCAAGCAACACACTCAATACTGCTTTCTCCAGTACTAGAGGGATTAGCTAAGTGAGTACTCATTTCTCTGTGTAAGTTTTACCAAATAATATACATTTGTATTAAAACTTGAACAGACGAGTTTGCAATATATATGTGGCTGAAGGTTTGCATCTTTTAGCCTATTATCACACAGGCCTTTTTATAAACGAGCCAGTACGCATGGCAGAGTATTTATCTATTCTCTGAATAGCTGTCTTATCAGATTTGCTAATAGCTTTTTTTTTTCTTGTACATTTCAAATATGATCACTGACACGAGTGTTGTTGATTTTGATAAGATTTTTTGTAATGTTTTCTCTTTGTGTATAATCTCCATTCATCAAGTGCCTTTGTATGTTGCAGATTTGCTCATCTCATCAACATCGACTTCTTTGACGACCTCTTCTCTGTTCTCAATGAACTTGTAGATTCAGGGGTACGTGTTAAACAATTTTTTTTTTCAATCATCACAAATATTACTATCTTGCTCAATTTCTATTTGATCGCCAAGAAACTAAGACATGAAAATCAATTTATGCTGAAATTTTTCTAATCCAATTAAAGAAGGTGTATTTTATCCAATGTGAACATAAGGGTGTTTTTCCACCTTCAGGACTTGTCGTACCGGGAGTCGCTACACTGTGTCCAGACGGCCTTCACCCTGCTCACCGGGGCCGGACTCGCCCTTAACATCGATCCCATCAGGTACACGGATTTAGCACATGAATAAAGTACAGTTGATTCTCTCTGTAGATGCATACATTTTAAGTCTAAAGACCACCTTGGGACTGGCTTCAGATGGTCTTAATAGAGAGGTGATCTTATGTCACCAACTAGGTTATCGTATACACCCTCAGCATTTGGCAAATGGTAAAAAATGGAAAAATAACTTTGACCAGCAAAGTCAATCACTAGGCTTCTTTACAGATCCGAGTGTCTTTAGGTTGACCAAAAAATATCAATTTAGTGGATGGGCTTTTACATGAATGAGTACTTACATTTTAGTTTTAGTGGTCCAAATTTTGATACAATCTCATTTCGCTGATGGGCTTTTACATGGGAATGGGTCATCGGATGATTGTATGTGGTACATCGCACAATTGCTTTGTATTCGACTTGCACAAAGCACCTGTTCAATCACCACAACATGTTATTTCACTACTCGCTCCCCAAAAAAATGAACGTTGTAGGCTCAACATATTGTTTTTCTGGCCATTGTTCTCTAAATCGCGCGTTTCTGCAGGTTCTACACGCACCTGTACAACGTGCTGCTGACGCTGCACGGTGGCGCCTCCTCGGAGGACGTCCCCATCGCCCTGCGCTGCCTCGACATCCTCATCAACAAGCGCCGCAAACAGGTACGCACCCAGCATCACCGCTCATCCAGGTTGTTTTAAAAGAGGGGAAGTTGGGATAAGGGCACTCAAAGAGATGTCAGGGTTTTCGTACTCGCTATCGATAGCGCAGTCAAAAGTTTGTTAATAGGCCGTGGTTTCAAAGTATCGGATTTCATACCTTGATGGGATGATGTTTGATAGTTGTCCAATGTCCAAGTTATTTTTGCAAGGTTATTGTGATGCATATCCAACAGTGACCGATATTAGCAAGTAACAACTTGAGTAAAACTGTGCGTATTACAATAAGTAAATGGTTGATTGTTTTCTTGAACAGGTATCTCATGCAAGAATTCTAGCCTTCATTAAGCGGCTGGGAACAGTCGCGCTACAAATGTCATCCAGTGGAGCAATGGGCATCATGGCTATGATCCGATCATTTCTACATGTAAGTTATTTGTTTTTTAAACTTGTGTGTAGTCATCCATAAATTGTCTTGTCTTGATGAATTAAATTAAGATGAAAGTAGACCTAAGTACAGCTTTTTAGTACACCAACAGATGTTGTGCGTGTATTCGGTGCATTTGATAAGTCATTACTTTAATGGAAATTTTGCCTACAGAGGTCGTCTTTTTATTGTACTGTAAATCGTTGTTGGCATTGCATTGCCATCGTTCTCTCGTCAAATCTCTAAATCTTTGAAATATAAAATCATGTAAGCTAAGAAGATGTCATTCTGCATTTATGTGACAACTGATCGATTGCTCATGATAGTTTTGTTTTATGTTCTTTTTGGCTGTGCAATAATCACGAAAGAGAATTTTTTAAAATAATATTATAAATGTTTTCAAGCTCCTTATCAAAATAAGGTGCCTTGTAGAGCTTGAAAACATTTATAATATTATTTTTAAAAATTCTCTTTCGTGATTATTGCACAGCCAAAAAGAACATAAAACAAAGCTATCATGAGACCAAGTGCTGTGAACCAAGTCTACAGGATTTTAAATGATCGATTGCTGCTGCTGCACGTTGTAGGCGGACCCTGGGAGCGACATCCTGTTTGACTCGGAGCATCAGGGCTCGGGACTCTTCCTGCCAGAGCTCAGCCAGCCCGAGCACTGCAACGCTCACAACACGGCGCTCTACGAACTCTGCCTGCTCCAGGTACCGCACAACCGCTCTATTAAAGGTTATGTTCAGTGGCCGAACAAATATGCTTGTATAGAAGCAATGTGATGTGGTCTGTTCAATCTGAAAGTGTCTTTCGTTTAAATAGCATATTAAAGTATGTAGAGCAATTTAAATACTACGCAATAACAGGCCAGTATACACTCAACTAAACACTTGAAAGCGAGAAATGTAAACCAAATGATTTTCGTCAGACGTAACTTGCAAGGAGCATGTAAGAAGCCTCCTATCTCTCTCATGTTAAACGTGACGTCTGCCATCAGAAATCCACGGTACGTCTGGTGAAAATCATTCGATTTATGCAACACCACGTGACCTTATGTTCTAGTTAGCAAGAAGGCATGGTGTTTTTAAAGGTGTAATGAATATTAGATGTGGAAAAAATATATATTATTTTCCTTATACTTGCAATGGAAAAGGCATTATTCATTGATACTGGACTTGACAGAAAAAAAATTATTTTGACTGAGCATTATCTTTAAGACTATCTGGCGACTGACCTCAAGTGGTCTCGGTAGAGAGCAGGTTATGAACACCCTGAATATCAAGGGCTCACTCTATTGCTTTAAACTTTCATATAACTCTTCGTGAAGGTTTGAGACCACAAGAAATTAATGGTCTCATTGTAGAGATGGTCTCAATAAAGAGGTGGTCTTAAGTAGAGGTTTTTTACTATGCTAAAGTCAAAGCGGCTTTATTGCATCAGCTTAGTGCACAAGATTTCTGTTGCTATGAAACAATAGATACAAAATTATCAGTGTATTGTACAATGTTAGTCAAGAAGTGTGTTGTTTTGTCTATGTAATTAACGAATTATGCAATATATATCTGGTAAGCATCTAGTGAAGTCGTCTGAATGAATGAGTCCTTCACAAGTGTTTGTGGCGTGATATTTCAATGTAATCTGCAGGTGCATCATGTCGCAATTGTTACCACGCCTAATCCACTTTCATTTTTTGAGACAATATATGTAATCATTGATAAAAATAATCAATTCAAATGCCTCAAAGGAAGCGTTTTTGATATTTGTTTTTAGCGTATTTGTTTTGAGCATCATTTCCATGCAGCCTTTATCGCCGTGTGTTTTCAGCGTCACTTCCACCCGACGGTGCGGAGATACGGAGAGCACCTGCTGCTCGGAGCGCCATCTACAGGCCACGGACAGTTGTCCACCGAGCTCGCCAGAAGGTAGCGCCACCTCATGTTTGTTACAGTGGAACCTGTCAGTTTGAACACCTGTCTTACAGGCACACTTACTTCTCACTTTTCTACCTTTCTGTATATATTATTTATAAACTGAACTTCTTTGAAGGACGTTTGTCTTATATGGACACTTTTCACTTCTGAAGGTGTTTATCCCGTGAGACAGGTTCCATTGTATTTGCAATTCATTTCTGTTTGTTGTATAATCTGTTTGAATATTGATTGATGGCAAAGATTCCAATAATCACTTCTCAATTAGTGCATGATGTAGTTGAGAGGGCTATTTACAGATTTTGAAATATATTCTAAAGTAGAAGTAAAAAAAATCAAGGCTACTTGTTTATCTTTATTATTATGCCCATTATACTTTAACATGGACTTTACCATATTTTATTTTTATATTTTACTTTATCGATGATCGTAACTGTATATTAAAGGTCAGCGGAAGAGCTATTCAATGACTATGACCCCAATGAAATGACCTTCAACCCACCTGTCAATCCAACACCAAAGTCAAAGAGTAAGAAAATGGTATGTAACCTCATTTCTATTGAACCTTTTTGTATAGATTTTATGTTTATTCTTCCATCAGTGTGAATATACTCAACCAGTTTCTGTCAATTCTTATGCAGATTTTGTGCAGAACTTGTGCTTTTATTCCAATGATGAGTTTTGGAAAGAATGTTTATATTGAACTTACTACATTGTATTTCCAGCCTCAATCCAATGAAATTGCGGAGGAAGCACTGCGGTTACAGTTGGCTGAGCACGAGGATAGTCAAACCTCCGAGCTACCAGATATGGACTTTTTTGCTGACTTCTCAAAGCCAAACAATAACAGTGATTCAGGGAGTAAGTCTAGAAAGGAAGAAATGAGTGACGAGGACTTTGAGGACGAGGAAGTTGATGAGACTGGATTCACAGAAACTGAAAAAGTTCTATTGTCTCTGAAAGTGGAAGAAAAACAAGAAGTGCAAAAAGAAGAGGAAGATGAAGTTGAAGACCAGAAGGGCGGTTTTGATGGAGATCGGCATCAAAACAAGCGAGGGCCTGGGTTTAAAAAGCCCGGATTTAGGAATAAACATTTCAAGAATTTCAAGAAAGGTGGTGGTGGAAGAGGGCGGGGTTCTAGGGGATTTCGGGGTCGAGGGAAGTAGAAATTAAATGACAGTTGGTAATTAAATTTATTACTACAGCATATAAATCCTACATGTAATTTTAACTTTGGTGATATCTTTTTATCATTTGATGGAATATTTATCACTTTTTATTTCTTTAAGATGATTTTGTGTCATTTTCTGATGGGATGCAATTCATTACACGTCTGACGAATTATTCTTATTTGCCAATATTCAATACTAAAGTGCTGACATTGTTAGGATTACTCCTCAGAACTGTTTGTTCACATTGTGAACCATGATTTGGAACTTTTCATGTTTGTTTCTGACAAAAATGTTTGGTGTATCCTCTGGATATAGTTGTGCAATTGAGTTTCCAAATATGGAAAATTCTGTGAATCAATATTCAATGTTTGCAATGTGATATTTAACAATAAATAGAAAATTTAAATTTATATTTATTTGGTAACAGTAATGAGTGTACATAGAAATAACATTGTGACAAGCATGAAAAAAAAACACTATAATGAAATAAAAAACAACTACGCGCAATCGTTTTTTAGACCGCTATTAATTAGTGGTGCCAAGACAGTAATACAGACATTGTATAGCACTAAATTTGTGCATTTATATGAGAAATCCATTGAAACAAGTGGAGCTGTAAATGTAAAATGTCAAGTTTCAACATTTTTATATTCACATGATCTAACCATGAAATACCTAAATTTGACTTGTCAATGCAAATTGGCACAAACTACTGTAGTTTTAACATTAGAAACATTTGATAAGACACTAACAAAGAACATAGTTGAAGTATAATAAAATGGGAAAATAAGCCGACCAGATAAGTAGTCAGGGATCACAGTTACAAGGTTAATCTTTTGATATTAAACACAGAGCCTTACAAAGGAAGAACTCCACAGAAATATGAGGACAAATTATAAACACAACTAACATCAAGATTCTTTGAAACAATTAAAATTGTGATAGAACATCCCACTTGTGATAGAAATACCTATGATACAAACATCTACGAATCAAATCATGACTGAAGTAAATAAATATGCAGAAAATAGACAGTTGCTTCAAAAACAACGCCTGAAATTGCATGGAAACAATGTAATAAAGTTGCACTAAATGATTAGTATTAAGAAAACATTGTAAGCTTATTTCAATGATGTATAATAACAAAATGAAATAAACTGTATGATTTGTTTGAAAGAGAATTGAATTAATATTAAGCAATAATTTGATAGCAATTTAAAATATAGAAGTCTACTTAAAAAAATTAAACGTGAAATAATTACTTAATAACTTTTAAACTAGAAAAATATTTACTACATTCCAAATCACTGACTTGGTACTTCGAGTTCTTAACATTGAAAAGTAAACAAAGCATGAGATTTTTCCTTAATAACTATTTAATTATAGTATTGAAGCAATGCAAAATATCCAGAAATTGCAGTTCTAAAACATTGAGAAACTACAAAATAGCTTTCATAAAAAAGAAAGCACTAAAATCCACATGGTCCATTGATTGATGTTGCATTTTAGTTAGATAATCATAGGTAGATCCGGGGGGTGGGGGGTGCACGCCCCGGGGCCCCTTTTCCCACCAAAATACTTCATTTTCGTAGGGTTTTTGATGAAATCCTTAAGTGCGCCCCCCCCCCTTTTCCAAAAACCTGGATCTGCCTATGGATAATGAGAATGCAACTTTTTATAATCCATATTCTGCATTGTTCGTGATCATGCCTGCCATTTGTTTTTTCAGCAGCACATCTAGAGAACCCCTACTTCCTTATTATCGTTCATTGAGTCTGCACTTTCCTCTTTCAGACCAGCCTTTCAAGAAACTGGATCTACCTCTTGTTTTATATAATGATGCACATTCAATATTCTTCAATCCACAATCTTTGATAACAAAAAGATTTTTTTAAAGTCACAGATCACTTCGTAAACAGTGGAGCATGTTCGAAACCTACCATTATAGCAACAATAATTTTTCCTATACAATAAATTGAAGTTGCTTCACTAAAAGCATACTTCATAAATCCAATGGGCACTGCAACTACACATACATCCACAGTATCTGTAATTGTAATGCATTTCAATGTTTTTCAATGCATAATGATAATACATTTCCAAACAGACACAATAAGCTATTGAAACTGCTTCTCAGTCCGAAAAATTGAATAATAAAAGGATCAGAAGTATTCTAAATGTCTAATATTTTTTATTTAAAAGACCCCATCACATTGCAGCCATAAAACGAGCACATTCATTCGTTCCATCATTGACAGTTCCAGCAAAATCATACTGAATTCCAATCCATAATTGAGAAGCAAGTCATTGCGATAGTACTGCATTTTAATCCGTCATTGATGGGTACTGCATTTTGGCACACTTCCACATGGAGTTGAGTAGCTTGGCGACCCCGATCTCCTTGGGCTTCTCGAGACCTCTCATGATTCGCCGCTTCATCACAGACACAAACTCCTTATTGCTCAGCTCACCGTCGTCGTTCTCGTCAAACAGCGTGAACACAACATCCACAATGTGGTCGGAAAGGTTCACCTAACACACAAATGACAACTTGATCAGTGAAACTTGATAAAAATTTACATGTAGATGGGCATTAGAAAAGTATTATTTTTAAATAGTGCTGTTATGAACTGTTAATACATCATTTTATATACTTAATTTTTCTTCTTTTGCTAATTAAAAAAAAAAAAAAAAAAAAAAATCTTTCCTTATATTTATCTAAATATAAGGAAATATATATGTTTTTGTTTTTTCTTTCTTTTTTTGAAATAAGCAAAAGAAAAAATAAGTATATAAAATGAATCCTTTTGCTATATACCAGTTAACAACAGTATTGAATATTTTAATACATCAAAACGGATCTTTAAAATTTAGCTTTTTGCCCTGAGTTTTTGTGTAACACCCTATTAAAAAATGAATAAATTTTGATAGTTAGTTACTAGTATGGTATGTTTAAGAAATTTCTTCTTACAGTAAAACCTTGTCTAAATATTGCTTACCACAAATTTTATGTTATTTCAAGGTCAGTTCGTCTCTTTTCAACAACATTTGAACATTTCTATTAGTTGGTAAATGTTCTCAAGTGTACATGTATATCATCAGATACATTGTATGAAAGTTTACCTTAGCGACCGTCTTAGCAACATGCTTCAGTGTCGCCTTGTCGATCGAGGCTCCAGCAACATGGTAGAACATGAGTGCAGTGTCAATGTCATTGATGAACTTCAACACTTCATAGAAATCCTATAAAAAACGAATCATAGCAATTTAAAAAATATATATATCACAAGACAGTAAATTTGTTTTAAACAAACTTTCAACTATGCAAAATGACACTTTGTCACAGCCACATTCCTCTAAAGTGACTAACGTCTGTTGGAATATGACTTTGAGGAAAAAAAGGCATCATCCATGCGGTCGGAAAAAAAAATAAAAAAAATGGACTATCAATCAGACCAGTAGGCACCAGAAGAAAAAAAAAAAACGTAGCCAATTTTCTGTCATACGATTCGGGTTTGATAAAAAAAATACACATCATACCATGAATTCTTTAGATTTAATATTTCAAAAAATGTTTTTATCATACAGTCAGGGTTTTAATACAAATAAATATGCAACGTTATATCACGAATTCTGTACAGTTAATATTAGAATGAATTTTAGCCTGGTTTTCATAACTATAAATGCATATGTTTGTGCAAATAATACTAGTATGCCTTTAATATATATCTACCATTTTCTTCATTTTTTCAGGCAGAATATTATATGGTGTTGGTGTTTGCCTTCCATTTCATTGCAAAAATTCGATTGTACAGCTACTGTGTTATTTATCCTTGCAGTGGTGCGCTGCAATTTTGGAAACCAGCAAAGTCAAAAAAAAACAATAGACGGTCATGTGATTGCATACGGCGATCATACAAAAAAACATAAAAAAATGGCAGGTCTGTGACAGGATTCGCCGATATTTGAATAAAAATGGCAATTTTTGAGCTCCATCGTCGGAATTTTAATAAAATAACACATAAGTGAGTTTTTTTATGTATCGGGTTCCATCTAGACCTATCGTCGCTACCGTCAAACGATTTATATAGTTACGGTCCC
>CM032668.1:906023-934451 GCA_019095985.1 Streblospio benedicti
TAAGCCTCGAAACAGTCTTTTGTGCAAACTCTGTGTAAGCAGTGTGGCGCACATGGGAAGGTTTCTGATCAGTAAAGTAAATAGAACGTTTCATATCCTAAAAAAAAATAATATTTCGTGATAAAAATTGGGTTAAGGATGAAAAGCGCATAAAATCATTGGAAAGGAAACATGTAAACATATATTCCAGAAAAAAATATCTCGAATTTCAACTGTCGTTGTGACTTTTTGTGGAGCTTTATTTTATTTATTGACAAAATTTCCTTATACGCTGCAGAGCAGGTTTCACTAAAATTACAAATAATATACAAACGTTTAACATCAAAGATAAATACAAAAATACAGAACATAAGTAATATAGAAAACCAACAAAAAATTAAACTTACTGAAATTTGCGCCGTTATCATCGGTGCTCCACACAAAAGTGAAGGAAAAAAGGTGGCAAAAGGTAATACTACAGCAATATGAAACAATATGAAACATACAAGTACATTATAAAGTGAAATTTATACTCTGCGAGTAACACTGCCTCAATTGAAACCTTGATTCAATTACACATTTACCTACATAATACTTACAAAATTAATACATAATGGACACATAGTAAAAATGCAGCAATGGTAACAACATTCCTGGGCATTGAATCACGGATTCAATTAATAAATCTTCATGATATCTATTACATAATATATACAAATTATTCCAGTATAATCGCACATACACATTACTTTAGAAACAGCAAATATAAACCGATAAATCATTATAGCAAATCAAGTATTCTGTAAGCAAAATAACGGAAACATATTCATACATAATTTGAAACATCAACCGATATTCAACTTAAATACTGAGGTCTATTTAGTAGGATATTCTTAATATTGATATATAACCTTAATGTACACATATTAAAAATGTTTAAAACTAGTTTAAGGTTTTAAGAATCTACAATAATGTATACTAGATGTCACAATGGATTTTAGTCTTTTTTTGTTAGGCAAGTCAAAATGACACCTTTTATTAAAGAGATAAACGAAGGAAGAGTGGTATTTTTTATAGAGCAAAGACACTAGTGGTCTTAAAAAACCGTTATCAATGTTTTATCAAAAATATTGTAATGTGTAATGGTCAAATGACATGTCTAATGTATACTAAGGGTTTAACTGGTTGAAAAGTACCACATGATATTATTAAAATTAGAACAAAGTCTACTAAATGATATCCTGTTTGAGTCTGTTTTTTGTTGTTTTTTGTGGGGGTGGGGGCGGGGAATGGGGCAAGGGGTCTGGGTATGATCATGGATACGGACATTCCCTGACAACTTTAAAAATCACACCCACCAATATATCAAGTTAAAATAAAAGTGGCCAACCAATACACTAATTTAAAAAAGTATATTGTAAACATTTGATTATTTTACGTTAAAACCATAAAACATTTAATTTTTCAAATTGAAAAATCTAATAGAATGGGTCCAAAACTATATGAATCCACTGTCTCCCTTGGAGGGAGACACCATTTCACCATACCTGGGGCCCCACTTTAGAAAATAGAATGGGTCCAAAAGTATATGAATCCACTGTCTCCCTTGGAGGGAGACACCATTTCACCATACCTGGGGCCCCACTTTAGAAAATAGCCACAAGATTTTAATGGTACAGTGGCCACCTTAATTCTTTTAAAATACATTGTTTTCCACTTGAAACTAATAGAATGGGTCCAAAAGTATATGAATCCAATGTCTCCCTTGGAGGGAGACACCATTTCACCATACCTGGGGCCCCACTTTAGAAAATAGCCACAAGATTTTAATGGTACAGTGGCCACCTTAATTCTTTTAAAAAATACATTGTTTTCCACTTGAAACTAATAGAATGGGTCCAAAAGTATATGAATCCAATGTCTCCCTTGGAGGGAGACACCCATTTCACCATACCTGGGGCCCCACTTTAGAAAAAATAGCCACAAGATTTTAATGGTACAGTGGCCACCTTAATATTTTTTAAATACATTGTTTACCACTTGAAACTAATAGAATGGGTCCAAAAGTATATTTATTCAATGTCTCCTTTGGAGGGAGACACCATTTCACCCTACCTGGGCCCCACTTTAGAAAATAGCCACAAGATTTTAATGGTACAGTGGCCACCTTAATTCTTTAAAAATACATTGTTTTCCACTTGAAACTAATAGAATGGGTCCAAAAGTATATGAATCCAATGTCTCCCTTGGAGGGAGACCCCATTTCACCATACCTGGGGCCCCACTTTAGAAAATAGCCACAAGATTTTAATGGTACAGTGGCCACCTTAATTCTTTTAAAATACATTGTTTTCCACTTGAAACTAATAGAATGGGTCCAAAAGTATATGAATCCAATGTCTCCCTTGGAGGGAGACCCCATTTAATGGTACAGTAATGGTACAGTGGCCACCTTAATTCTTTTAAAATACATTGTTTTCCACTTGAAACTAATAGAATGGGTCCAAAAGTATATGAATCCAATGTCTCCCTTGGAGGGAGACACCATTTCACCATACCTGGGGCCCCACTTTAGAAAATAGCCACAAGATTTTAATGGTACAGTGGCCACCTTAATTCTTTTAAAATACATTGTTTTCCACTTGAAACTAATAGAATGGGTCCAAAAGTATATGAATCCACTGTCTCCCTTGGAGGGAGACCCCATTTCACCATACCTGGGGCCCCACTTTAGAAAAAATAGCCACAAGATTTTAATGGTACAGTGGCCACCTTAATTCTTTAAAAATACATTGTTTTCCACTTGAAACTAATAGAATGGGTCCAAAAGTATATTAATCCAATGTCTCCCTTGGAGGGAGATACACCATTTCACCATACCTGGGGCCCCACTTTATTCTTTTAAAAATAGCCACTTTAATGGTACAATGGCCACCTTAATTTTTTTAAAATGTTGTTAATTTCCACTTGAAACTATTTAGAATGGGTCCAAAAGTATGTGAATCCACTGTCTGGGTCTTTTTCCAGGGATACACCATTTCAAACATACCTGGGGCCCCACTTTAAAAAATAGCCACAAGATTTGAAGGGTACAGTCGCCATTTTATGGGACCCCATTCAGCATGGCCCCCCCAACACACTCTTTATTAGTCGTAAACCACATTTTAATGGTGGTCACCTGAATTCTCAAAATGCCCTGTTTTCCACTAGATCCAAAAGTTTATGATTCCAAAAAATTAGGAGTATCCAAATAGTTTTGAATCGCCACCTTTATGAAACCCCATTCAATATGGGCCCCCAACACAAATATACATAACCAGTGGCTCCGGTGGCTCGTTTTCTTACACTGTTGCCTCTATCAGTAATTTTATTACCAGTGGCCGTTGACTTTGTTTTTTATTTTATTTTTACAATACATAAAATTTTTACAGCATTGGAAAGATCGAATGGGCCATCCTTTACCACCTACACTCTATAATAGTATTTTTTATTTATATATTTGTATGCAAATAGTTTTTATTCTATTTGTACAGCGCAGTATAAAGAGCCACACCAAATCTTGTAATGACTTTTTCAAAAATGCGCCACAAACATACGCCACATTTCCGGTGGCTGCATACTGTTGCCTGTAAATTTAAGTGCGTAGCCGTTGACTTGGCAAAGTAATGTACAAGAAGGAAAATAAGTTGTATACAGTGGAACCTGTCTAATACGGACCCTTTTCACCGTCTCCCCGGTGTCCTGATAAGAGAGGTTCACTTTATAAATTATATATAGCTAAAAGAAGAAGTGAAAAGTCCCTACACAAGAGAGGTGTCCTTAAATAGAAGGTGGACGTATACATGTACAGATTTCACTGTAATATGCACGTGAAACAGACGCATAGCAAAGCACATAATATAAATCCCAGCGATAGATGACTGCTATTCTAAAAGTGCAATGAAACAAATAGTGTTGCTCGTTTTCTAGAAAGAGCGAAAAACCTTGACCCCAGACAAGGGCCGTAGGACACCATCCACACCACCTGGTGATGACATCACGCACCAGAAGAAAAAGAAAACCAAAGTAAAGGTAGTTCGCCTTATCAATTATGGAATAACCAACCATTATTACTTGAAACACTGTTAAAGATAGTTACAGGGTGACTATGTACACTTTTTTAGGATATTTAATTATGTAGTGATCCAGTGGCATAGCTCTCTGCCCCCACCCCTTTCTTCCCGCCCCCACCCCTCTTGACGCCAAAATATTCAATTAATTTGTTTCATGGGATTTTTGGCATGTCCGCTATCGATCGTGCATACGAAAAAAAACCCTGTACATTACACCCCCCCCCCCCACCCACCCACCCACACACACACAATCCTCAACTTTTTAGACTCCTGGATCTGGTTGTGCACCATAAATGCTACAATACTTTGCTCACAAGAACATTGACACTTCAAGGTGTTTTGGAGCAGTTCATTATAAGCACTATATCTTTTATTATTAACAAGAAACAGAGGACATTCTCATTATCTTTATACATAAACCGACGAATTTTTCAGAAGAAATCTACAACCCTTGATGAAAACTTGCAAGAACCGCAAGCCATTAGCAGAGAAAGGCAAGACTCATTTTACCAACTTGGTGAGTATTTGTTATTATTGAGTAAAAAAAGACAAAATATGGTAAATACCCTGACTACCCTGAATGATTTGCGATTAATCCATTTTGTTCATGTCCAATGTCATAAAAATCCGCCACCTCCCTTTTTAACTGTTTAAGGATCTTTAAGAATATCGGTTTTTTTTAGACTTTTAAGATTTCATTCATCCAAAGCTGGTTTCACTACACATGTGTATACCGCTTTTTAATTATATTACAGGCACCCCATTGCCGACTGTGTCTGAAAGCGGGGAGGATGAGCTGAGTGAAGATGGTGGTGATGATGAAGAGGATAATGGCAATGAAGAGGAAGAGGAGGAGGCAGCAGAAGCTGAGGAGAAAGAGGAGCAAGTGGAATCAGATGGTAGCCTACATTTACATTCTTTCTTGTTTCTTAATTCCTTTTTAGTTTCTTTCTTCTTTGTTTGATTCTTTATTTCTTCTCTTTCTCCATCCATCTCCACCCCCACCCCCAATCTTTGTTTGTTTGTTTGTTTGTTTGTGTGTTTGTTTGTTTGTTTGTTTGTTTGTTTTTATAAATCTTAATGCCCCAAACACGGAACTATACGAGTTATTAAAACATAGTTACAGTATAGAATTATAGACATTTACAATACAAGACATATGTTACATACTGTAGACATCACACAGAAGACATGCATGGAGAAAAATAAATCAAAACATTTCACAGTATTTATAACATTAATTTGGGTGATCAATTATTTGCTGCATTTTCTGATAGAAATATGAATTTTGCTATACACTTTCAAAAACCGCATTTTTTTTACATAAATCTTTATTTTTAAATTATTTCTTCTACATTGCACAGACTGCGGTGATGGAAACCGTACGTCACAGGCTGGCGATGATAAGGACGGGCGTACTAGCAGGAGGACAGTCACGCCAACTAATGATGCTGATGGCAAGTTAGAAAATGGTAAATTGGGTGGTGATTGTGAAAATGCGAAAATTGATGGAGCTGAAACTAACTCTAATGCTGTGGTCAATGGTAGGGGAGGATCACAGTGTGACAATTGTGATTTGAAAAGACAAGAGAAAGACCATCAGTGCGATGAGTCGGAACCAACCACCGGAAGTCCCGCAGTGGATTCTTATAGTAGAAACGATGACTGTCAGACAGCATCAAGCAATGATGCTTATGGGAAGTCAGAAAAATTATACTGCCAGAAAGATACAGCCACATCAAGTAAGACTGATCTTGAAGGAATAGATCATAGTGAAGAAAATTGCAGTGCAGAGATGTCAGAAATAGCAGCCAAAGATGAACATAGTGAGACAGATACACAGGTAGGCCAAGCGTTTATTTAAGCGCCATGCAACAGCCTCTTTTGCAACATACATGTCGTAATGTTACATTTGTTTTGGTTCTTAACAACATAACATATAATGTGACTACGTAGTCTTTGGTTAGGCGTGGTTGTAGCAATCGAGGCAAATAAACCATCGTCAGTAGATGTTTTTAATTCTCCATCTCTTTCGATCTCCGGAATATCATGTCTCATTATGCAATTTCATATGTTTGAGGTTATAGTTTTTTTGGGTAAATTGAAATTACAGTCGCTTTCCTTGTGACGGACATTCTGTAGCAGAGTGGTTAGAGGAGCGTGTTCAGAACGTGGTGAGTTTGATTTCAGGTCGGTTCTTGTGGTGGGTGTCGAGCAAACTCATATCTAACTGTAGGCTATCAAAAGGCCTTTAGATGATCTTACGTGAAGGCCTATTCTAAAAGCCGCTTTATGATCCAAAAAATCACCCGTGCATGCTGCTGCTCCTGCAGCTGTTGCTAGTGAACACTGTTTTAAAGGCTATAACAAGCCAGGATGTTCGAGGTTTAAGCACAGGAATTCCTAGGGTTTTGTAAAATACCTTATATCTATTAGAGCTAGAGGCTGTCACAATTGTACTTGCTCTTCATCTTTGGACTTTTGAAAGACTTATCTAACTGGTTACGTCGCACACTGCTCCATGCCCCCGACCCCCACCCCCACCCTCTCCATGGCACATACATGTCATCTTACAATCTTAAAACTTGAAAATATTTGCATTTTTATTTATTCAAAAACATTTGATATTACATTGATGAGATGAAACTGACAAGTAAGAATATCATATATGAGTTACACATGAGTTACATATATACTGTACAGGTTTATGAAAAACGTACCAAATGTAATAAATATTTATCTTTATGATTTTAATGGGTGTAATTAGTGGAAAATGTGAGTTTCTCTGAAAGAAGCATTTTAATTCTAAGCCAATGTATTTAACTTTTACAATTTGCAGGTTTTGGGAAATAATATAAATATTGTATAAATTATTAAGTGTCATGTTAACGGCAAAGTTTGCCTTCAATTGTTCTCACGATAGTGTCTCTTCAAAAATAGTCTAGTAATAGTCTTTAAAAAAAGCATATATCGCCCATGCACGGCCATCACTCGTGGTAAACGCAATACACGGTTACGGTGCAGGCCAAGGACTTGTTGCGGAAGGTGTGTGTGGCAAAGCCGTCGCGTGAAGGGTCCCACAGCGCATGGCTCGCCACCATGGCGCCCTGATCCTCCATTGGCACGATGGACACGAAAACCGCGATCTGGAGCAGAGCACACAGGTTACAAGGGACAACACTAAAGCAATAGAATTGGACGATTGAAGCAGGATTCTATTGGTTACTTAGGCTGTGGCTGGCAATCTTCCAATCTTAAACTTTGAATATATTTACATTTTTATTCATGAAAAAACATTTGATGTTATATTGATGATATAAAACTGACATGTAAGAATATCATGTATGAGTTGCACACATATATGAGTTACACATCATGAGTTACATACATACTGATCACTAATTTACTCACTTTGTATCTGTCAAAGCCCAGGTTACGGATTCTATCTTTCACATCCTGGCTCAGAAGCATCACTGTGCGAGCGCTAGTCTCCGGGTGATAGCCTGTCTACAATTCAACAGCACACAATATTATGCTACCATTGGTTAGTTGAAAGATAAAATTTCATAGCTGACAAACGAGCTGGACTCATCGTGCTATTGTACTTGAATTGATATAGGGACAGGATTGTTTCTTGAAATATCATAATGTGATAATATCTATAATGTGGTAATAATATCATAATGTGTGATCGCTATGCTCTCATGATCAAACAAAATGGTAATTTTTCTCCTTGCCGAACTGCCCCAACATTTTTCTATCTGTCTGGATCCCCCCCCCCCGGCCAATCACATACCTGGGGATTGAAGTAGAACTTCATGCTCTCCTTGATCTCACGCTCACACTTAAAGACACTGAACCGCCGGTCAGGATGCGGATCCAACCGGTATGTATTCTCTCGGTCAGGCTGAAAAGAAGGGTGAAGACTTTTGCACCATGCAGTAACAATGTCATATCAACTTATTATTAAAATCATATAGTGATTTTTATTTTCTCTTATGCTTTATCGAAATCCATATAAATAATTACAAAAAAACAACAATACAAACAAGGAAGGACCAGCCAATAGTGAGGGATAAATCAGTGTAAAATCTGTTATGTCAACTACATAGCCTTAATGTATTTCTGCTTATTAGAATACTATTAAATATTATCATCAATGCATTTAAAAATACTTTTCTATTTTGCTTTCGTCTATTTAGCCTCAATTATCAAGAGACTTATCGTTAGGCCATTTACTTACGAACAAGAGAGAAAATCTGAAACCTGAACTACAAACAGCTACATACCTCAAATGGCTCAGCGGGTTTTAACTGGCCCAGTCCATGATTACTTCTCCATAAATGCAATTGCTGCTTTATCTGTTAAAACCAACAGGAAATATGTTTTTATAGTATTTTTAGAAAATGAATAACATGAATCGAGTCCAACTGGGATTAAAAACTGATATTTGTGTGACAAACGATAAGAAGTATCCAATAATGAAATTATGAATATTGGACTTTATTTTTCATCACGTATCGGGAACGAGTCATATGATGGAAACAGAAATTACCATGCACATTAAGCCATATTAACCAGCATATACATTTTTAACTACAGTGTATTAATTTCACTGTTATGAAGACACTAAAAATAGTATGCTTGCTCAAACAAAACTGATTAGAATTTTTAATAGGATTCGAATACAATTATTCATACCAGGCCTATAACAAATTTCTACCTACCAGACCTATGGTTTGCATACGAGATGGCCTCTTATCGTCGGTGCCCACAAATAGCTGACATAATTGGCCCAGATTCTTAGCTGTCGGCAAGCTGGATCTTCTGCGGGCAGATGCAATTCTTTTTTCTGGGGTTTGCAATTGATCACTCTGAGCAGTGGAAATTTTAGGGAGCCCGGCAGAGAGACCAGGTTTGGGGGGATAGCTCATCCGTCTGGATCCGCCAGCATCAATAACACTATATCTGGGAAGGCTAAACCTTCTTCGAGGTCCAGAAAGGGATAGTTGTTGTAGATTGTCAGCGATGCTATACCTCCTGGGAGATTCGGGAATGCTGGCCTTTTTGGGACGTGTTTGTGGTTCTTCCTCTGCAATCACGGAATTCATTACTGCATTTGCCATGCTAACCTTCCTTATGCTTATGTCATCGTCGGCCTTACTAGATGCCCTTCGTGTACTTGTGTTGCTGAACTTTCTTGGTTCGTTTCTAGGAATACTAGATCTCTGTGAGTTTCCAATGCTTGATTTTCTTACACCTTCCTTTGTTACACTAGATCTTCTTCGTGCATCTTCCTTTGTTACACTAGATTTTCTTCGTGCATCTCCCTTTGTTACACTAGATCTCCTTCGTGCATCTGCTAAAATTGAATTTCTTCGATCTTCCTCGGGAATACTAGATCTGCTTGGTGGGGTTTTAATGCTGGTATCACTGGGTTTTCTGGGAGGAGTTATCATGAAATCTGTTTCCTCTATAATGACATGAGACCTTCTTGGTGATCTATCTTCATCTTCAGAGGATGAGTCCACAACAACGGTAATTTTTGGAGAGTCGGACATATTGCTAATTTTGGACTACCTGGAATTGCAAATGTAGTTTTCTCGTTTAAATATAAAAATATAAGATATGAGAAGTTTACATAATACTAATTTCAGATGAAACGGCTGATACTGAGCTACACTGGGCATGATTTAGTCCCAGTCCTAGCTTTAGCTGGCACAGGGACTATCTGTTTTTCGATTTGCGTTAACCTATGCCCGACGATTTGAAAAAAAAAACTAAGGATGAGGAGTGTTATGACCCCAAACTTTCAGATCCCCTTAAGAAAGAACACTCGACGGACCTAGTCATTTTTGGTGTTTATACAGCCTAAGGTTATGTTATAATATTGATACTGTTTTTGACTGTTTATTTGTTAAAGTTGAAGTGTACGTCATGGTACGTCGAGCGTCAGAGAGTAAACCTACAGAATGACCTAAAACGTGTCAAACGTTAACCTATTTGATAGTAATTACGCCACACGTCAGATACAGCACCGTTTAACGTAAACTCTTAGAACAGCATCAAAACAAATAAACAATCCATGCCGATCAATGTTTATTATTTTAAATGTGAAATAGATCTAATGCCCCTTAAGTAAAGAAACAATTATCAACGGCGACGGCGACAGAGGGGAGAATGTTCCTATAATAACGCATTTATATCATACGCTTCCTATGTAGTGTTCCTGTCCATCATGCTTATAATGTAATACAATAAAAAAACATAGACTATCAAATGTTCAAAGGTGCTGGGACTAATTTTCTACTCCAATGAGTACGTTTCTAGTTTTCACTGTATTTATTTATTTTTACTTATTTATTTTTAATGTAGAAGTCAATTGTTTGCTCAGGGTATCTATTCATCAGTGCCGAGAGTGCAGCCAGCCTCATATATTTCTGGCTTAGTATTCTGATAAAATAAGATTATAACACTAGAAATAGCTATACACTTAGTGTAAAAGAGATTCCCATAGAACGACGATGAAGTGCAGCCACACTGACAGATCCACGGTCTTTGTTTTGTTTTTCAGATCTGGGAACGCATGCACACATGATTTCATCGGTTTCGTGAATGCTCACGCATTGCGCGGAGATACCAAATACAAAGATACATGAAAAAGGGACGCCCCCGAGGCTCACCCCCCCCCCCCAAGCCCCGTATCTGCCTATGAGCTTGCTACATGGCTCAGTTCCCTATCGGCATCTAGCATATCAGATTGAGAGATGAGCGGACTGCATGCAGCCATCTAATCCCGGAAGGAAGAGCGGATATAATCATTCAAAAAATTAAGCCATATACTGCTACTGTAGTGCAATAATGAGTGAGGCATTGCGGGCATTGAGAGACCGATGGTTGAAAATATGGCTAGATCTAGATCAGTACATTTTTGTATGCTTCTGGTATTTAGGCCTTCAATGCCAATTGATCTAAGATTATTCCGTTAATTTCTGATTACTTAGAACCATAATAACTGAACATTAACTTACCGCGTTACAAATAAATCAAGATTTCATCCATCATCATAATCATCACTGGTACTAGTCACGAACAAGGACTGATAAATAGTTTTAAATAATATGTTTCTGGCCCTCAGGGAGTCCGGATCAGTAAATATAACTCCTTTGTCTAGTTGTTTACAAATAGTAGAGTTATTCGGAGCTTTACGTCTGACACTTACCAACTAACGTGAGACGTAAATAATGAACTACGATTGAAACGTCACACGTCTAAGCGACCTTCAAGTGTTGGGTGCGTGTGATATTTGGGTTAGATTGTTCCACGATTTGTAGAATTATTTCGCCCTTGTTAGGAGCTTTCACAGGTCGACATCTAGCATTGCAGAACAAAAATATGGATGAATATCGTCTGTTGTCACGGCTTGTTCACTCACACTGCCTTTGCAAGTCAATCCATGGTCATATCAAACTGTGGCCCAACTGTGGGCCAAGATGTGGCTTTTATATGGAAAAAATATCTTCGGGTTAGACTTACATCAAAAACAAAATCAATACTCGGTTTTTCTTACTTGGTATAGCGAGACGTTTGATGTATTGACTGAGCATTGAGAGTGGGACTTGTGATTGGTTGGATTTGGAGAGCAAGTTCCGCGAATATCAAAGGGTTGTATCACGGCTATACATTGATAATCTCCTTCACAGACCTTCTAGGACGTCTGATCATTACAAATACTGCACATGTATTAAAGTGGATTTTTTCCATAATAAAATCAATATATTTGGGTCCCATTTTTCACCATGAATGGCCCTTATGGTGTCAAATTTGACTGAAGTGCCCCCCCCCAATCCTGCTTCCACAGATATCCACATATGAATAATTGGAAAAAAACAACAAAAAACACACACAAAACAACAACAAATAAACCAACTAATACAATGTAGTGTCAACAGGACAGGAAACAGGACACATTTCATCTGTGGCTCCAAAATTTCCTTAGGCGGGTTGCTGATGACCTATGAACTGATCGGTATCTGGACGTTTTGCCGGTGTGGACGTTTCGCCGGTACATATTTTTCACCGGCAAAACGTCCAGATTTATGGCGGCAAAACGTCCAACCTTTACGTTGATGACCATATTTTTATTGATTGGACGTTTTGCTGGTGAGACGGTTTGCCGTAAGTGAATGGACGTTATATTAACCCTTTAAATCTCCCGTTAGCTCCCCATTAATGTAGGGCTCCTGGTTTGTTAGTTAGTTAGTTAGTTAGTTAGTTAGTTAGTTAGTTAGTTAGTTAGTTAGTTAGTTAGTTAGTTAGTTAGTTAGTTAGTTAGTTAGTTAGTTAGTTAGTTAGTTAGTTAGTTAGTTAGTTAGTTAGTCAAAAATCGATCTTAAACCTAAATTGCTTTTATTACAAGTCATACCCGACATGTGCTTTCGTTGAGACCCCATCTTAGCCGTTCTGCAGAAGTGGTTTATAAATTAATTACATTAAATCTCGTGAACATTACATTCGGCATAACAGTTCTACAGTCTACTTCAAGTGCACAAACGTTTCCATATGACTACAAATGATACTATATTTTATTTTACACTTATTATAAGGAATTATGCAAAATTCCATTATACGGAAAAGTGTGCTTGTTGGCTTATGGCCGTGGAGGTGCATTTTCTGCATAAATGCACCTCCAGCATGCACCTCCCTGTCTGACCAGCGCCTGCAATGACATAGCGTTACACGTAGCTGTCATACGGTAGCTGCCATACGACCACCGGCCATACGGCAAAACGTCCACCGGCGAAACGTCCACAAAACACCGGCAAATCGTCCAGAAAAGCACCGGTAAAACGTACACACCGGCAAAACGTCCACCGGCGAAACGTCCACACCGGCAAAACGTCCAGAAAGCAACTGATCTATGGAAAATAACTAGACCATTAGCTCATATCAGATCCCCCGAAGTCACGGAGTTTCTTGAGGCTCCAGACCTATTTGTAAAAAGTAGACCAGTATGAACCTCCATAAAGCAACCACCTCCCTATGAGAACAGCCCCTCGGTTAGTCTTAATATAATAATAAAGAGGTTTCACTGTACATTTTTACCTTTCAGCCCGCAACGTTGGTCTCCGAACCTCGCACCCTGCTGACGCTGTGCCAGTCATCCGAGACTCAGGAGGCAGACCTATTGGCCTGGCTGGACAGACGGGAGCAGCAGCCTCTGGCCTGCGGCGTCGTGGACGTTCAGGCAAGGCCGTAGGAAGGTGTAAGGCTATGAGGCTGAGACTGATGAAAGCTTTCAAGATGAGATTATTGCAAAATCTTTCTTTTTGGGCATACTGTAACAAAACGAGTTTATTGTAAGTCTCCAGTGCGCGAGAATTGTAGCATTCTATTGCACTGGACTAGGTTTAGTTCTCCCTGTTACACACACCTTGATAGGCTTTGTTGTTCCTTTATTATGGCCACAATAGGATTAGGTAGCCAGTACTATCTGGTACTGGTTTATGAGCCGAATAGCGGCAGTTCTCCTTTAGCGCTCGTCAGAAGCAGTAAGGCTGACAACCCATTCTCTCGGGAATAGGCCCTCTTTACTATTTACCCGGTGGGTACCTCTCTCAACGTGGCCCTGGCCCTGTGTTGCACTGCGTACGGGATGCCTGAAACAGTGCGTGTCAGCACCGGTGCGAAGTACGTCCTCCCCGTTGGAGGCCCTTCGTGAAACCCGGGGGTGTCACCGGCTACTCTGCCCCCTCCGGACAGTTAGACAGCTGTTCACGGTTATGATAGACTAAAAACCTACTACACAACAAGAAGCATACGAGGGTTCTGATCAGGTACGATGCGTCCACTCGGGTACTAGACCCGTAGGGTGGTTCGTACACGGCGTGTACACAGCCGCGGAGATACGGGTTAGATCTTCCAAGGGCCCTAGGCCGGGAGATACTCGTATCGCTGCACCACAGATTTTCGGCCGAGTCCTGGCAAGGTCTTCCACATAGATCATCCAGGGATATCCACCAGTCAAGACCGGCAACTACAGAACTCACTTCGTTTACAATACTAATTTTGGGACTGGCTTGATCTTAGTGTGTCAGACAAAAGTTTTTAAACGTTTCTGGGGGGCTACCTTTATATTAGGGGACCACTAGGGAATGGGGCAGGATTTTTAAAAGGGTCGACTTGATTCTTTTATTTTTCATTTATGTTGAAAGGGGTGGCTCCATAGTCAGGGGTGCATTTCTAGGGTGTGGAAAATCGTTAGTTATTTTCGTCTGTGTTTGTGGGGTGGGGGGGGTGGGGGTTAAATTATCAACTACAAATTTAGTGCTGGCCTGAAAACAATATCAGTTTCATGATTCATGCCACTCTCACCCCCACCAACCATAATAAATGTTAGCCCTGGCCTCTCAATTTGCACACACTGTGTCTTGGCAGGATGATCGAGGCTGGACGCCACTCTTCCACGTGCTGTACCGAGGCTGGCGGCAGGCGGCGGGGAGACTCCTCAGCCTGGGGGCAGACGTCAATGTAAGCAAGAGCATCGATTATTTAGACCTAGATACCCAACTTAAAGACAATGGTGATTTTTCTTTACAGTTTCAGTACTGCCACCTAACTACGGGAGAAAATGGCCATATTGGCATACGTACAAACAGACCAAACACAGTGCGTTCGCTCATAGATTAGATAGAGCTAGAGTGCTGCCACATAAATAAATTAAATGTGGGAGTCACTGGTGCTGTTTGGCTACAAATACTGACTGACAGTGTGGAATTCCCCATCAACCACAGCACACTTTGTTTTACTTCAGGGCTGTTGGACTGGTATCTGGGTCTATATGATGTAATGCAGGCTAGTGGCGAGGAGGTTACCTGTGTGGCTGTGAGATTTGGTTACGGGGTCATTCTTGTGCTAGCTGAAAAATAAACACAATACTATATGTACCAACACATACATACAATTACTGAGACAAGTACTGGAACAAGTACTATAAGCAAGTACAAAAACCAAATAGTCTACTGAAAAGTACTTTGCTGCAGACGAGAAACCACAAGGGCAGTACAGCCTTGATGGTCGCAGCGCTGAGCGATGATGCCAAGCTGGTGGACGTGGTGGTGGCTGCTGGGGGCGCCGGGGACGGCGGCGCCACACTAAGTGGGGCGCTACTGGTGGCGGCCGAGGCCGGGCGGCTCGGAGCGCTCACGCGTCTGCTGCGACACGGCGCCAGCTGCTGCAGCAGAAATAAGCAAGGTGGGTCCTAGCTCACATGGCAACCTTCTACTTTTTTCCATGATCCCTCTTTTTGATTCTTTTTTCACTTATACCACGAATTGGAGATTCCTTATCCCTCTTTTGGGGCCCTTTTGCCTTATCCCTCTCTTTTCAGCCTTTTTCCCCTTATCCCACTTCCTTATAACCCCCACCCCACCCCCAATTAAGTCACCAAGCAAGTAAGCGTACATACCGTCTGCTGCCACTGCTGCTGCTGCTGCAGGTGCGTCGGGGCTGCTGCTGTCGTGTCAGCGTGGCCACGCGGCGTGCGTGTCGCGGCTGCTGGCCGCCGGCGCCGACGTGGACGACCGTGCCGACACCGGCTGGACGGGCGCCATGCACGCCGCTTTCTGCGGGCACGGCCGTGTGCTCGACATGTTAGTGCAGGTACAGCAGCATCCCACACAAATCCAATGTTGATGCCACATCTCATCACTGAAAAACGTACTAGATGCAGCCACTCGCTAAATAATCGGGGTGCCCAACTGGATTTTCGGTCAAAACGTTCTTTTCAAGATAAAGACATGAAAATGGGCAGTAATTTAGCTTATTAGTTGGGAAATCATCTTGGTGGTGGACACGCAATGGCAGACCTCTGGTACTTGTTTAAATTAAGATGGATTCCAAGATGTCTGCAACAAATTGAGAGGCCCACTTTACAAGAAAGGCCGCCTCATAAAATCACATGAATTTTCCTTTGGTGTACAAGGGGATATCAGATCAATCAAACCCACCCAGTCAGATATACAACAATGACCAGCTTCAACAAGACGCTGTTTCATGTTTATGTAAATGTTGGTGACATCATTTAGAATATTTTTTATGTAAAGTGGCACTAGTTTATCCTAGTAGAGGCAGAACTGTGAAAAAAATGTTAAGTGCATGAGCATGTAATGGACAGTCAAAGAAAACGTGATAAGCATCCTTTCTTTCACCACCATAGGCATAAATCGTAAAAAAAGACTCAAAAGACCTGGGTGTTAATCGTGTGAAGTATGGGTATCTCATACTGGCTTATCCACGAGAAAGGCACAGCTCCCCCTTTCCCACAAAAATATTTCCACAGGGTTTAGGACCTCTGATAATGGGTTTTCCCAAGTACGAACCCCATGGATTTCAGACGTTGCTCCTCCATTTAAAAAGAAATCTGGATCTGAGATGATCATGTATGTATGTATCAGAGTGCTGCTGTCTTTAAGTTGGGTGTCTATAAAAGTCACATGAGAAGAAATGATAAGTTAACATCATGTTAACAGGGAATTATCGTTAACAGTGCTTGTAAACTAACTTGTTAACACACCATAAACCAACAGTTAGCAACTCTCATTTCTTTCCCTGTGTATTAGGCTGGTGCCGACGTCTCCTTGGAGACCCCTGAGGGCTTCACGGCTCTCCATCTGGCTGCTCTGGGCGGAAAACTGGATGTTGTCAAACAACTGATCCAGGAGAGAGCCAAGGTAACTCAAACTGATCCACGAGGAAGCTAAGGTAACTCCGACTGACCAGGAGGGAGCAGCAGCATCTCAGACTGATCTGGCAGGAAGCCAAGGTAACTCATAGATCACAGATCCAGGAAAGTGCCAGGGTAATTCAGAGATGACTGATCCAGAATGGATCAAAGATAACTTAGAAATCATGGGCCAAGTTAGCCGATGAAGGAAACTCAGATATGATTGACCTTGATGTCGATACAACGTTTTAAGACCTCAACAACTGTCTATTAAAAAGAGTCTAACCAAGAATGAGGAATACTGTCCATTGTCAACGCAAAGAACGTAGGTAAAAAGGTTTTGAATTTTATGTATTGTCACATAAGCAATGTGTCGTTGTGTTTTGCAGGTGAATGCCCCAAACGCAGAAGGGTTTACTCCAGTTCACATTGCGGCACAAGAAGGTCATGCCGACATCCTGAAGGTTCTCATCCAGGCTGGCGGAAAGGTACATGTACATGTTAGTAGTGCTAATAGGGAAATAATAGTTCACTTTGGTACAAAAGCTCCAACATTTCAACATGTGTCCATTTTAGTATGCTCTTAACTTTAAAAGTAGCTCACATGTCAACCGACCATTCTTTTAGCATCCATCTTGAATTTCAAAGTGGTCCCCATATTTGTCTATGCATATATTTAAATCTAATGCAAAATGAAAGATATCATAGACACAGGTACAAATACATCATATAACAATGGCAGTGAGGAGTAAAGCAGAAAGGATTATGACATTCAAAAAATTTATAGGATCAAGATTCTGGCTGTGTGTCTTTCGTTCAATTAGAGTGCAAGTTGTGCCGTCGTTTCAAAATCTAGTGATGTACAAAGCTAATCAAAATTTATGTAATTTGAAATCACCTCCACTCCTCCATCACCATTGTACTTTTAGTTTACATATGTACAGTAGAGCCTCTAATTAAGACCACCACTATGAAGAGATTACCTCTGTAAATGAGACCATAATGATTGCTCACTCTCAAAAGCATTCATAAAAAGACAACCGCAAAAGCAAGGCTCCATAGACTCAATAAAGAAAGGTTCTATATTGAGACTTAATACAGAGGTTCTACTGAAAATCATTAATCTACCAGTCATACAGTTCTATACCAATGCCTGTGCTCTCATCATGTCTCTGTCACGCCGCCGTTATAGGTTTGCTGTCGGTCTGCCGAGCGAGACACGCCGCTGCACCTAGCGGCCCAGGACGGCCACCGCGCATGCGTGGCTCTCCTGCTTCAGGGAGCCGCACCTGCGCACGTCAACGCCCGCAACAAGTACGGCCTCACGCCACTCCACCTCGCCTGCTCTGCTGGACACCTCGGTAAGTACACCGCATTGAGCTGGCTTTGTGTTGTGGGTGTCCACTTTTGGTGGGTCTATGGGGCATTCTTCAGCCATTCAGGTAGAATATAATCACTAGCATATAGGTGTTGATTTAAAAACACAAAATTGTTAGATATAGCGTTGTAGCCGCCCTGCAGTCGTCGAGTTCCAATGCTTTCTTACACCAAAGAGGGTATTAAAGCACTCTTTCATTGAATTCCCCGTACTCAAACCTTCCAACACTCTTGTATTCAAGGACAAAATATCATACACAAATGTATCATCTTTCCACCCATTCCCTCTGGCCAACACAGCCGTGGCACAGGCCCTGAAGGCCGCGGGGGCTGATCCATCCCTACACTGTGCTGGCAAGCTGCTGCCGTTCCACGTGGCGGCCCGTGCCGGACAGCGCGCCGTGGTCGAGTGGCTGGTGGACTTCAACACCGGCGTGGACGTGGCAGACAACCGGGGGAATACAGCACTCCACATGGCCGCACACGCAGGTACAAAGTCACGGGTGACTGATAATAATATGTACAGTAGTGCCATCTATAGTGATGTTATTGTCCAATCCTGGTCCTCCGTGGAGATAAGGATTGCATTTCTTATAACTACACTTTATCTGTCAATGAGATGCGGAATTTGTAACATTTGTGTTTTTGTCATTTTTCTCTGTAGTGCTCTCTTCATTTTTTTCCTGAAAATCTCAATGTTACTAGTATTACTCTTTTTTAAATGGGACATGCGTGTTATTCTTCACTTGATGATATTATGTTTCAGTTTTTTTGTCTTGTTAGTTTTTTTATTCTTCTTAATGTATATCATGTTATTATCATGGATAAAGCAAACACTAAGGCAAACTGCGAAGCCAGCCTGGTGGGAACTTTGAGGAGGCCACCACTTTTATTAACCCATCCATCCATACACAGGTGAGCTGGCAGTGGTGCACCTCTTGCTATCAATCGGGGCCGACAGCAACCGACCCAATGCAAAGGGACAGACGCCACTTCACCTGGCAGCAGAAGGAGGCCACTGTCCCGTAAGCTTTCTTCGTCAGACGGCTATTCAGAGACAGCTAAAGCATCTTTGTGAAATGGCTGCTTTTCTAAGTATTAACACATATGTACCACAAATAGCAGTTGTTCACTGTTATCATTTCTCACCTTACCATATCGTCTTAACCACAGTTTCCAGAACTGTCTTTACTGTATTGATTGATAATTCTAATAAACTTTACTCCTCTCTCCGTGCTCTATCGCAACACATATAAGATAGATTTACAATTGGCTCACAAACATTACAGGTTCTGCATGAAATGCTGTCAGCCACTGGAAGTGACATCGCCACTGGTGATGCCAAGGGCGACACACCACTCCACATTGCCATCAATCGGCATCACATGGATGCGGTTCACCTGCTCCATACGCATGCGCCGGCCACTGCTTGGACAACCACCAATAAGGATGGTCAAACGTCAATTGACGTCGCAATGTCTGTTGGTGCTGTAAAGAATCTTGATTCAGTCTGGACGCACGTCTGTGTGGAAACCAACAGACTGGACTGTCTGGAAAAGCTACTCTCTGTTTATAACCACAATGTCGAGTGTGAGGATGAAAGCGGGGCAACCTTGCTGACAAAGGCTGCAAGATTGGGTCAGTTAAGCACGGTGCAGTACTTGGTGGAAAGAGGTGGTGCAAAAGTCTCACACGCGGATGGAAAATCAAGGCTGCCGCTGGACTTGGCCATGGAATACAATCACACAGATGTCATAAGCTATCTAAATGAGAAGCTCGCTGCGGTCGCTTGCAGCAATCGGGGAATGAGCGGAAGTGGAGATTCTCAGCTGCATTCTGAGCTTGCAGTTACAAGCTCTTCTGCTGCAAGCGTGGACCCAAACATGGACAGTGGCTTGTCTGATCCGGACACAGGGGAAAACACTACAAGCGTTGTCACATTTAATACAGTTTCAAAGTCAAATGATTCTGTGGGTGAAGTATCACAAAGCCCAAAAGGCAAGGGTAAAGGCAAAAACAAGTTAAAGAGGAAAAGCAAAAGTGAACATTTAGTACCAAAGAAGGTGGAACAGACAGACAGTAAAGCAGAGAAAAATGCTTGCCAAGAAGAAAAGGAGAATGTTAACCCAGAAGCATGCATCAGATTGATAGAAACTGCAAGTAAAGGGGATACTATAGGGGTATTGGAAGCTCTGTCCTCAGGTGCGCACATTGACACTAAAGACAGTAATGGTTGGACACCACTATTTCATGCTTTATTCAAAGGTACTACTTCAGTTATATTTTTGTCACAATTCACAAGTAACTAAGATTTTGAACACGATCATGTTCAATAAAGTCGTAAAATGTTATACTTTGTATGAGAACGTGGCATGTTACGATTGCTCCACGACGTGAGTAGGCCTAGGTTACTTTGTTGTGGACCGAGTACTCGCTTGAAGCCCAACCTTTGTCACTTGGCACTGTCACATGAACAAATGCACCTTGCATTACTATGTTCATACTGTCAGTGACACTATCTTAAAATGCACATTATCACGATGCTTAAACTGTCTCATGGTAATGAAAAATTATCTTTGTGTTGGCTGTTGTAAAACGTTGTTGGGAGCAAATAGCACGATGTTGTGAGCATTTAGGAGAAATTGTACAAATAAACGATAATTTTCATTGGTATATAGTGGGTATACATACCCATCCCACGTGAACTATTAGATGGGCCATATATCTGTTGTTGATACTATAATAATAGTAACATGCTTATGGTAAAACTTGTATTAATTTGGCCCACTCAATTCGAGTACTCTATTTCGTCTTGCAAAAGAATATCAATGCTTGAAGACATTGCGTCAGAAAGAATACATTTTCTACTCCATCCTGCCATATATATATACCATTCTTACATGAATACAAATGTTTGACAATTGGTCCATGAAATCAGCAATGGATAATGCAAAACTCCCTGACACCGTGAAACAGTCGATGTACCGTGATTATGGACCCGCCATTTGTACAAGTAGACTATGTCTCCATCGCTTTGACTAGAACCCAGACCGCCTATGTCCAATTTACGTGCAAGGAGCATAAGTAGGGCGTGTAGGTCTATATTTCACCCGAAGTGGATCTGATTTTGCTCGTTATGTCCAAAACCTAAACGTGTTCTTGCTACAACTGAATCATATTCAATTGCCCAACAAGCATATACTGCCCTCAAGAACACCAGAACACCTCTATAAAGAGGCCAGTTCTTAACATCATTCCTCATAATCCCAAGTCTTAATAAAGAGAGTTAAGTCGGCGTCTTACTAGAGAGTTTGCACTGTATTGAGATATTTAGGTATTGCTGTAGATAAAAGTCTGCATATTATGCAATTAACAAGGCCCTACACAGGCATAAAAGTCGTGTTCCTGAGTACAATTTTAAGACATTACCAAAACGTTGCTGTGTCACTTGGTTTTTAACGTGATGTACGTCCGTAAGACTCCGTATGGAAGAAATGTGCGCGTGTCTCGTGATAAATATTTTCAACGAGTTAAAAAGGCTAAAAACAAACGGTCTGTCGCCCTGTCACTTAAGTTTTTACCCATGTGGGAGCTGACTAATTCAGAGGTGTCCTGCACAGGTCACGACGACATCGCGGCGGTGCTGACCGCTCGCGGCGCAGACGTCAACCTGCGCAACAGCAAGGGCAGCTCGCCGCTCATGGCGGCCGTGTCGGCACATCCCACTTTATTTTTACACTTTTCCGGCATCCCCTCTTTTCAGTCTTTTCGCACTACATGTTCATCTTTTTTGCAAATGGGGACTCAGTTTTGTTTCTGCTCTGAACAATCATCCCATGTTCCCTTTTTTCACATCTTATATCAACAAAAGAATTATGCCACTCAAGGTGGCAAAAACAAACCCTCTTAAACCCACCCCCTGCACAGACAGCCCTGCATAATATTATTGGGTGTTAATTAACGGTGGTAGCGGCATCTCACACCCTCTGTGCGATGGGATAAACCACTTGGCAGTACTGATTCATAATTGACGACAACCACATTTTGGTACTTTCTTACGCCCCCTCGGTAATTTTCATCAACTTCATGACACCCCCTCCCGTCAACTTGAGGGCACCCGCCCCCAAGGCCCAAACGCCCCCACGCCCCTTCTACCTGTGTCAACCATGGCGGCGATGTCAATTTTATGACGTCCTCACCCCAAACCCGTCAGTGAACCATCTGATCTAGCCAATATTTGAAATACCATGTATACCTTATTTAAATCGAATCTGTGTACAGTTTTGTCCGGAGGCTATGTCACAGTACAACTTTGTTTCATGTGTAACTATATATGATAATGTGATTTGTAAACAAACATTCCAACAAATACAAAATATTTGTTTGATTTCCATTGTTTATACTACAACCTTAAATATCAATTGAAATTTTATTATATCCTTAATGAGGGCGGTTGGGCGGGCGGGCGGGACTTATGAAGGTAACATTAAGATGTAGATCATAGAATGGACTTTAAATAGGGACAAATCTAGTTTATATGAAATAGGCTACAAGAAATCACTATTTTTTCAACTGACAAACCCAATTTGAACATCCTGTGAAATACAGCTCTTGTGGTCAATAGACTATTCAAAATTGACATTACATGCTAAATTTCCAAACGACATGGAAAAATTTGAGCGTGTGTCACTGTGCTCCTGTTAAAAAGTGCTCAGAGAGCACAATTACATCATATTAACGTCGACTTCAATCTTCAATCTTTGTTTCCGAAAGGGCCGATGGTCGTACACGAAATTTTGTGCATTTGTGACATACCATGTGCATGAATTGGTCAATTAAATTAGCCATGTTTAGTAAGCACCTGCAATTCAATGGCAAGAGCATAGATGTAGGATGAATCACACATCAAAAAAAGACTTTATTCTGCTTTGATGCTTTGATTGCAAAGTAAACATCTTTATTGCCCGCCCGTGAGTCAACGTTGGTCTAGCGACTATGTGCTCTCTGGAGCACTTTCGATCTAGTTCTTTATTGATTACCTTAATAAGCTGATCCAAAATATCTTTAACATCGATATTTCACAATTACTACTTATATCATAAAGGAGTTAACAGTATACAGGTGTGTTATGTATGTAGGGATAATCTGCAACCACCAACTTTGATGATTATAGCATAAAGGATGCTACGTGACTTTGGTACATGGACCTCCGGAGGCAGACTAGGTGGCCAACTGAGCCTCCGGTGGTGGGGTGGAGGATCACACTAGCTATTGTTTTCAAACTAGGTGAGTTCTTTTTACGTGCAGAGGATGACTGTCGCTTTTTACGGGCCACGCCTTTTAACGAGCCTTCAAACCTCAGGCCCGGTGTCGCTACCGTCTAGTATTACACTCGACTGAGCCAACACGCTCGGTGATGATCAACAGTTATGTAGTGAAATTGTCAATTCTATTTGCTGTGAATGCAGGCAGAATGTAAAAAAAGATATCTAAATAACTTTAAAATATCACATGCTCATTTAAAAGATATCAATGTTTGATGGGCACATCATTTCGCTGTTAAACTATTCTGCACAACTTTAAATAACATTATATAAATAAATAGGCAATGCCTATGACAGGCGCAGCATGTTTATAGTCGAGGGATTATGAAAGGTAAACTAAATTTGTATACATGTGTATTTACATGGTAAATCAAAAATAACTGATAACAACATTTGGGGTATACTTATTATATCTGGTAAAGACGTTGTGGAAATTGAAAAAAACAAACTTAGCTTTAAATTTAAAAAAAGCATTAACTATGGTTGGAAGAAAAAATAAATTATCACTACATCAAGGTAAGACAGAGTCTATTTTGTTGGCTCTAAGTCACTGTGATAAACCTGACGAGGTCTAC
This sequence comes from Streblospio benedicti, assembly GCA_019095985.1. NCBI lineage: Eukaryota > Metazoa > Annelida > Polychaeta > Spionida > Spionidae > Streblospio > Streblospio benedicti. The sequence continues at coordinate 930,115 of CM032668.1, forward strand.
TGCAATAGACCACGTCAATATGGCCGCCGAAACACCTGTGCATTCGTAAGTAAAATGCTGATTATTTCTATCCCAAACAAGTTGATTGTTACAAACATTTGTGAAAAAGGTGATACATTTAGTACTTTTAGTATCTAGATTAGTTTTATTTGAGTGGGAGTTATAAAAACGCGAGAGTAATGTAGCATTGATATTATTATATTCTAAATTCAATCTAATGTAACTCTAACTGTTGTACGTGAATTACACCATCTGTTTATTTTAAAAAAATGTGCCACTGTAAACGAAAAGGGGGGTAATTAAAACACTGAATGGTTGTTAGTGAATAATTGCACACTTATAATAAGATATGATTTAAACTGACTTATAAAGCCATAATTGGCTGGTTAATATCATTAATGTATTTAAATATAAAAGAACATGTATATCACATGTCAGTATAATAAAATGATTATTTGACTTGACTTGGTAATAATAATATTAGAAAGATTGACAAGATTGCATTTGCTTTTAGTGAATGGTTAAACATGTGTACTGTGTCATAACTTCCATTGAGGATGACTATTATACCATGGTGGAAAGATGTCATCATGTGTGAAATCAATTTATATAACAACCAAGACAGTATTCAACCTCCAAAACAACAACTTTCTGCAAGTCTTTAGGAGTTATATATCACATACTCTCTGCCAGAACTAGAACCCTGGACCACAACCATGTAATGGTGGCACGTATTCACGAAGCACTTCAGGCAGACGAATTAGACCACTCGGTCCAGGGTTCAGGTTCTTACAGAAATACATAGTGATAAACATGTAGCTCTGTACGTACACTCGGCAAAAGTTAGCCTCTTGTTTGTTTGTTAGTTGTTAGTTAGTTAGTTGAGTTAGTTATTTTGTTTGCTTGTTTGTTTGTTTGTTGTCGATACTCTGCAGCCATCAACTTGCTGATGATTATAACAGAGGGAGGCCACGTCAATTAAGGCCAATGATTCTGTGTATAATGTGTGAATTATCAACGACTATAATGATACTTAAACTAGCAGCTGATTCGGTTTTAATTGTCGGTGGGGCATGCAATTTTAGCGTATAGTAGATAAAAGCCTGCGTGGTGAACTGCTGTTTTGAAAACGTTCAGCACTAGCGAACAAGACCACAAAAATGGTTTGAAGCTTTATGCAAGTTTGTTATTCATCAATTCGGGCCTGTAGGAAGCAAAATGAGATTGGCACGGCCATCTTCTAAGGGTTGTGGTCTATGATTATAGATTTTTCATTATTTTCACAAATAATTGGTCAGGCTAGCCATGATTGAATTGTTGCATTATTTTTTCACATAAATTATTGGTCGGGCCATGGCCTTACCGCTTTCTGCCCTTCCTACGGTCTGCAATTTCAGAGGCTATCTAAATAACTATAGCGTTTGTATCCCATTCCTCTTACACACGGTTTAACATATATAAATCATTTATAAAGTTAAACCGTGTGTACCAACTTTCAAGGGGGAATGGGATCTAACTCTGAACAGTTTGAATAAGGCTTACGCTATATTTTTAGTTGTCTGAGTTTTACTGGCATTCTAAATTGTAACACCAATTAATCTGTAATGGTTATGTAGTAAGTGGGTCAAAATATTTTAAAAACTGGTATTTCATAATTGCTACTGATATTGCACACAGTTTACGCTCTAATTATTTAGTGACAATGCCAATTCCATTTGTTATGAATGCATACAGAATGTATAGGAAATAACTAAAAAAAAACTCTCATGCAGAATTTACAATCTTTTATTGGTTGTATACACGTTGAAAAACACACATGAAATAATTATTTGCAAGTGGTGCTGAAGTTATTGGTCTACCACAATATGCACGGATTGATTATGCCGCATCAGTATTAATACAGGTAGGGACCACCAGAAAGGGTTATGCTCACAAAACAAAATGAAAAGTGTAGCTTTCGTTTACATCAACCAACCCTGCTAGTAGCTTACATCTAACACTACTACCGGCTCTGGCGTTGTGAGTTCATGGTCCTCTGACAATTCGCCCAGCTTCGCTCCACAGCTCACGTATCACTTCCCTCTTATTACATGCCTCGTATCCGTCGTAACATTCATCCCAATACGCATACAATTGTTGAAATTTCTTTGTGGTCCGACAATTTTTGCGATCAATGGATGATGGATAAAAGTATTAAGTGCTAAAAAGCTCATCTGGGTGCTCCAAACTGCGCAAGTATTGCACCAATGTCTTTACAGGAATTGACTAGCTGACTGTTTGGTCATTTTTGATTTTGAAATAAAGTAGAATGAGTTTCCAATGTTAATCCACCCAGGTAGACACATTGGGCAATTGGTGTTTACCGCTTGATCTCCTCCTCGACAACGACTTTGTCACTGGAGGTGTCCTGAGCAATGGCTTTAACGGCGTCTAATAATTCTTTGGCAAATGACTGCTGAGTTTCAACCAACATCTGAAGTTTTGGCATCTATAATCATCTCTGTGCTAGGGCTACCATCCGTGTCTGTGGTTGGGCTGGGTAGAGGCGATTATAATAGGATGACGAGCAGGGTGACGGTCAGAGGGCACCATGGTGTACATCTGAAGGCCAATACGCACATATAAAATATACCATTAATTGATAATGTATTAAGTTATAAGATTTGACTGCATTTTCCTCTTTTACAAGTTACCAATGGCGTCTGTAAAAATAGTAGTTAATGCTTTATACGTGTAGTTCTTCCTCGTTTCTCGATCTGATTTTTTGGCATTTTTGAATAGCCATATAATATAACATAAACATACTTACAAATGTTATACGCTCTCGCTATTTGAATATCACTACGCGAATTTGCTATCTAAACTGATTGAACGAGGAAGTGCATTTACATTTATGTATCCTTATCGGCCCTGATCGATGGCATGCATGGGAGGGTCCTTTTGAACGTATATAACATATATAAGGTTTATATGTAAATAGAGTCTAGGCAGATTTCAGAAAAAAATGTTAATGGTGGAGGCATTTCATGTTTACGGATGGCAAAATAACTTTTTTAGATGTACTTTTAGGTGCTAAATTGATCTAAGGTGTTTGCCCGGCTCGATTTTCAACCGTTAACCCGTAAACGCGACAAATTCAAAATGTCTTTCTTTGGTACTAAACATGGTAGAAACACAAATAAAACATCAATATTTATGTTTTGATACAAGGAATGCATTGAGATCATGATGAAACCTTAAATATGTCCAGAAATCAAGATAATGACTGCATAAGCTAACATTTACCACTATTTACCATGCATAATGTTCTGTCCCACCCTCATGGATCATTGGCTTGTGGCATTTCAATGATGTACATTTGATACCATTTTTATTGTTTCTATCTGTGATATATGTATTTGTGTGTGATAAAAAAGTCAAATAATAAAAATATATAAAATGTCCACATATTGTTTTTTTTTATATTTTGTGTTAAAACAGCTAGCAGCACGCAGGTAGAGACTCCTTGTCATGTGGAACGCTGACATCTGTTGCTATCTGTGTAACATTTGCAGGCCTCCATGCATGGTAGGCTGTTTTTACTGCAGCTACATGCCCTCTACTTAGGCATCCTTTGGAGCATCCACAAGATAAGATTTTTGCACAGGCTTTGGGATGGGCGGCAGGGAGAGGAGACGTGGTAATAATCGACCATATTTTTCTAATACCAACCCATTTTGGTAGTTGTGGGAAGAACTGGTGATGTTTTATGGGCTTGTATCCACACACTTGCTTGATAATGACTTCTCATTACATGGAAACTTGCTGCGTCTGAAGTTGGAAGTAACGCTTCCTGTGGTCATCCCATGCAGAACAGTTTGATTCTTGCTTCATCACATGTTTCCGCTTCCGGTACACTAGTCTAGTTGCCAAGTTGATTAGGGTACCCAGAAATTTGTGACTACTGTAAGGTTTTATGGTTGATTTGCATTCTATATGGTCTGAAGCGATGAAATTTAGCCGCGTTGCCCAAATTTGCACCTTGGGCAATTTTTGCTAATTTGCATAATTTATGCGTAAAATGGCAAAATTTGATATAAAACCCAATATGGCCACTGGCATGTATCTATAATAGGATGTTATGGTTTAATTGCACCCTACATGGTAGGCAGGCAAGTGAATTTAAGCCTGATTTCCAATCATGTTATGCATAATTTGCACAATTATGCATAATTTTTGCATAATTTATGCGTAAATAAGCAAAAAATAACCTAATGTATCCACCAATATGGCCATTGAAATGTCGCTGGAGAAGGATTTGATGATTGATATACATTCAATGTGATTTGCCAGAGTAT
>CM032668.1:934551-959904 GCA_019095985.1 Streblospio benedicti
TTGTTGATATTCTTGAAATGTGTTCATTGGTGACTGCCCGGAGTGAGTGAGAATGAACAGAGAAAATGACACTGCAAATCTGACTTGAAACAAAATATGGAAATGGACAGTGTAAATTTTTAGTTTAAATATTAAACTATGTTATGTACACTTCGTGTGAACCAATGATGGTTGTTAAATTTGTGACTAGTTTGAGATTAGATGCTCTCTCACTACTTGTTATTGATGTAGAGACTTCTTGATACGTGCATATTGTTTTTCACTGTAAATATTCGTACGCCGACCTCTTATTTTGCTTGGTACTTTGAATCAGAATGGAAAATGTAAAATGTTTTAGTATGGATTCGACATTAATCTTCAACATGTGCACGGTGCAGGATGTATATATGTAGATATATGTTGGGTTGTTTTCAACTGCTGTTGTAAGAAAATTGCATGTTAACATATGTTAGGGTGTCTTTTTAATTGTAACATTGTATGTACTATAATTTGTCGTATCAAATTGTTTGAAATCTTGAACAGTGATGTATTCTAGTGTACTTTTTGCAGCTGCTGTGAGTTGGGACTGTTCTGTTCTGATCTTGTGTCTGCTTTTGCAAAATTGTAGCAGTAGATTTGGTAGAATACTATAGATCTATTAGATAATGTGACAAGAAGGGAAAATTCAAAATCATCATTGAATGGAAAACAAGCTCATACACTCGGGAGAGAAGCCATTTTATTGCCGCATTTGTCACGAATTGATTACACGATGAGGTAACCTAAAAACCCATCGCATGACGGTACATGCTAAAAAAAGTGAGAAGTCAGTCGCCGACTGTTTTAGGAACAACTGAAATATACTGATGATATACTTTGGAGATAAATGTGAAACATTATGATTTCATCTTGTATAATTGTTGAAATTAGAAACTGTGTCTATTTTGCACTCTTTGCTCTTTAATGTTTCATTTAGGCTTTTATAATAATAAAATCTTACATTTAAATATATATATATATATATATATATATATATATATATATATATATATATATATATATAGCATATAAAAATGCCGATAAGACCGTCCCAAAATTTCGTCCTCGTGGGATTCGCACCCACGACCTTGGGTTGAGATGATAACAGACCAAGTATGTATGCTGGGGGTTATGGAGACAACGGTTCAGCCGTGTAACCTTTTAACAGATCGCTGCTTGCGATGATGGTATCATTCTGGTCTCACAACCTTCGAGTCGTGAGTTCGAGTCCCGCCCGGGCCACTTGATATAGTCAAATGGAAGCTTAGGATTGTAAAACCTGTCTTCAGCTATATCTATCGTAGGTAGAAGAAATATGCTTGCTAAAAAGAACTATTCAGTTGATTGATTTCTTTGCATTACATTAATGTCAATAGGTTAAATAGCAATAAACATTTCAAAAAACAAACATTAGATATATTTTAACAACATTAGAATACAGTCATAAAATTATACATTATAGAGTGATTAATAAATAAATACATATATATTTAAATTTATTGATACCATTGAATTATAAAAATTGCCGTGCACAAGTGTTTCTTCTTGTACAGCAGTTGATTTAAAAACTCATTATTCTTAGTATTTGTTGTTGTGCCGTCTTAACTGCTGTATAAAATAAGTCCCAAAGTTTTAAAAAATTTCAAGTTTATTTAATTTTGCTGAGCGCTTTCGAACATAAAGTTCCTCATCAAAGCTAAAATATCTAAAGGTAGCCAAAAATATAAGATCATAAATAAAAATATAAGAACATAGATGTTCTGTTTTACATATTACTCTTTTTACCCTGCTACTTTGCTACTTTGATTTCATCTTGATTTTACCTTAATTTTACTCTAAACACCAATGAAAGAGTGCATTGTATTTACACCTTTATAATCCGAGAAGAGAGTATAACCAAACAATAGAAAGTATATCAATATTGTAAATATTAAGAATAAGTTCCCAGCATTTTATAATTAACATACCTGTATATCTTATCTATATTACATTGCCTGTTCTTTTTTTTTCTTGACAACGAAATGTATTTTAACCTATATTTATGTTATACAAATTGTTTTATATAAGCACAAGACATTCTTATATTTTTTGGCTACCTTTCGATATTTTTAGCTCTGATGAGGAACTTTATGTTCGAAAGCGCTCAGAAAAATTAAATAAACTTGAAAATTTTTAAATCTTTGGCACTTATTTTATACAGCAGTTAAGACGGCACAACAACAAATACTAAGAATAATGAGAGGACCTGCTGCAGGTCAAATAATGAATTTGGCTGATTTAAAAACTATGGTTAAATGAACAAAAGATTGGCATGTATACTCTGAGCATGTATAGTATAGTGAACAAGTCAAAAAGTTGACTGATAATGACTATACATAACATTCAGACAGATTGTTTGAGAACATTATGATAAATATTAAAATATGATAAGAAATTATTTGTTTCTCACTGATATCTAATATCCTGCATATTTGTATATTTTGAGTACAATGTAATTTAAATCTAAATTTTGTACGTAAATTACAATATCTGTTTATTTTAAAATATGTGTCATTGTAAATGAAAAAAGGGGTAATTAAAATACTGAATGTGGTAATAGCAATAATGATTACATAAGAGAGCTTGTGAGGACCAACGTTGCTTTTAATAAATGATAAAAAAGAGCGTAGGGGTCACAATGTTGTTGGCTAGCTTTACTGTGACATTGGATAACAATCTTACCATGGTGGATATGTAACAACGGTGTTCTGACAGTGTAAAACCTCAAAAACAATGCTCTCCAGAAAGGACTTGTTTGTCAAAAAAAAGAGCATGTTAACATGTTAAATGACATCTGCTTTGAGATTTGGCAATGTACGCGCGTGACGTCTAGATCTACACCGTTCAATCAACGTTCAGTTAGTAAAGCGGACGTTGTCTGTTTTGTGGTGTTTGTTCTCTATATTAGGTCTTGCGCCACCTTTTAACATCCAATAAAGACAAGGAGATTGTGCATGGAAATTACAAAATTAGCAAAACCTAGTGTATTTATATATTGATCACTATATAATGTATTATTTTATGACTGTATTTTTAATGTTATTAATATATATTTAATGTATGTCTTTTGAAATGTTTATTGATATTTAATCTATTGACATTAATGTAATGCAAAGAAATCAATGAATTGAATTGAATTGGAAAAGATTTGCAAGTTGACATTTCTTGCAAAAAATACAGACAATTAACAGAATATTTTAATACTCATATAATGATAGATGCTTAAACATGGTCCTAGACGTAGATGACGCCATAGAGGTATACCGGGAGTATGCATCGTTCCCCAACATAAGTACCGCAAGGATTTGTAATAAAAAGACTCCTGGACATGTCCTAGTTTTCTCACAGTGGACCCAGAGAGATCTTGAAAGGAAGGAGAAAACTCAGTTTTCTAAAACTCATGTGGTGCAACTTGACTTCTCGTTTGGAACACCGCCACAGGAAGCCAATAATGAGCAATGGAATGTGGAATCCTCATCGGGAAAATACCGTGCCGTTATCAGAAAGTTGAAGGACAAAAAGGGGGACGATGCACAGTTCATTGAAATTTGGTCTGAGCAGCACAAGGTTAACACCGTACCAGTTTCCTCTTTAGAGCAACAGCATGGAAAAATTTATGAAAATGATGGTGAGTTTGGTAGTGTCCAATGGTCTCATTCAGAAACGCATTTGCTGTATATTGCTGAAAAAAAGCAGCCAAGTGCAAAATCCTTCTTTGACCGCAAAGCTGCTGCTGATATTGAAAATGGCAAAACCGACATCACGAGAGGTGAAGAATTTACATATTATGATGATTGGGGTGAACAAATGACAGGGAAAAGACATCCTGTTGTATGTGTTATGGATGTCGAGAGTGGTACTGTGAGCACATTAGATAATGTTCCAGAAGATGTCAATCCAGGCCAAGCAGTATGGTGCCCCAATGATGAAGGTGTGATTTGTGTTGGTTGGTACCATGATCCATTTCGACTTGGGATTATTTATTGCCCAATTAGGAGAAGCGCATTATTTTACATTGACTTGAAAAACTACAAATGCAGCATTCTAGGCTCTAGTAATGCAGCAGTGAGATCTCCACGTTTTAGTCCTGATAACAAAAAGTTTGTCTTCCTTGAGAATGATGATGGTGGGCCTCATATGCAGTGCAGTCGATTGAAAATGTGCGACTGGAGCACAAAAGGCTTTGTTGAAATAGTGGAACGAGTGAATAAGGTGAATTCTGAAGACGCATTTCCAGGAATTTTCAAGTTGAATTTGACTTCTAGATGTTGGGCTAATGACAACAGACGTTTGCTAATGAGTACTAAGTGGAGAAGTAAACTGGAGTTGGTTGTTGTAGATTCAGAAACTGGTGATGTTACCAGATTAACAGCAACTGAACCTGAGTTTGGATCTTGGTCATTGATGGATGTTAAGAATGATGTTGTTGTTGCTTGTTGTTCAAGTCCTAACAAGCCTGACTTCCTTGTTATTGGACAGCTGCCTATCTCAGGAAAAGAATCTACTATGCGTTGGGTTAAAGTAGAAGATGAATCTTTACTACTGCCAGAAATTTCTTGGATCACTTTTCCCATAGAGGTCCCAGAAGTTAGAGTGAATAAAAAGTTTGAAGGTCTAGATTACGAATGTATCTTTCTAAGGCCTAAAGGTATAACTCAGCAAATCCCACTTGTAGTTTATAATCATGGAGGTCCTCATTCTGGGTTTGGAATGGAATTTTCTATTTATTTTTCTGCTCTTGTAAGATGTGGTTTTGCTGTTTTACTTGTCAACTATCGAGGTTCAGTGGGATTTGGACAAGACAACATCGACTCATTACCCGGTAATATAAGTGTTCAAGATGTACAAGATGTGCAAAGTGCTGTTGAAATGGTCGTTGAAAAAGAAAACATTGATAAAGAAAAGGTTGTTGTAATCGGTGGTTCTCATGGAGGCTTTCTAACTTGTCATCTAATCGGACAATATCCAGATTACTACAAAGCAGCTGTTGCACGAAATCCTGTGACAAATCTGTGCTATATGGTTTCCTGCTCAGATATTCCTGACTGGATTTTCACAGAACTTGGCAAGGACTATAAATGTGGTGATCTTCCTGATGCGAAAATGTATGAGAAGTTATATGCAATGTCTCCTATTTCACATGTAGAGAAGATGAAGACGCCTCTAATGTTAATGATAGGAGAGGATGATCGAAGAGTGCCTCCTGCCCAATCTCATGAGCTCAGGAAAGCCCTCTCTGCTCGAGGAGTCGAAGTGCGCTTAAACAGCTACCCGGGAAATGCTCACCCAATTAACAAAGTGGATGCAGAAGCCGATGCCTTTATCAATATCATTAAATGGTTCAATGAACATATCACTAAAAAGTGACAGGAAACTTTATGAACTCAAGAATGCATGTCCGTTCAAGATGTCTTTTATATTATAAACAATTCTAGCCTGTATATACTATCGCATTTAAGACAAAATTAATGGCAACATTGTTTTATTATATTCTTTTGTACAATTTGTTATGTTCATATCAGAATTATTGTCTCGTACCGGTAATCATGAAATTGTTTTTTATTTGTTCACTTTGAAAGTTATGTATCCTGTCCTCAGCTATCAATGAATTTGTAAATATAATAAATGCTTTGAAAATTGTAAAACGTTTCTTTTGAAAATAGTGTAAACATGCAGCAATAAAATGTCTGCCTTTTTAATCATAAATAGGATTTAATTGTTCCAGTAACTTGACAATGTTCAGTTAATACCAATTCTGAAAAGAATTCTAAATATTTCAAGAAAAAGTAATCATTTCAAATCTATAGATTAATAAATATGCTTTCTGATGTGATATGCTTATTCTTCAATTCCCAATTGCGCAGACAAGTTGCTCACTCGTCTTTTTTTATTTACTTTTGAGACACAAAAGTCCATGGGTACTTCTGGTATATGTTATAAGCCTATTTAAAATCGCATTTAATGCTATATAATGCTATATATGTATATAATGCTATATTATGTATTCTACACAACATTGATGGCTGTCACACTGATAGACGTTGGAAAATTAAGTAAGTACATCTATTTGAAGTGCATTCTTCCATATAGTGAAGTTATCAACTTTTTTTTTCACTGGCTGTCTGCAAACTTGACCAAGACCGGCTTTTGCTCATAACTTCGTCAATTTTTATGCTAACTAAAATTTGATTACATATTCGTAATCCTCATTAAAAATACTACTAGGAAAGCTATTTGAGGCATGCATTCTTCGTAATAGTGAAGTTCAAACGTTTGTATCATTCACAACCTACACAGGTCGTCTGCTTTTTTTTCATGAAGACTGGTATTCTGCCCATATCCACGTCAATTTCAATGCTAACTAAAATCCGATTACAGATTCATAATCCTCACTCAAAATTCTGTTAGGAAAGTACTTTACATGAATGACATAGGATAAGTGATAGCTGAAAATTACCTTAGAATATTTAAAGTCGTGTTAGTTTACAATGACGCGAGCGACCGGAAGTAGTCAATGGACTGTTTGGTATGGATTAATTCTACTGCACAACACGTCCTGCGCAACTGGGAATTGAAGAATAAATTGGAGACGTGTAACAGGAAATATCTTTCACACTGGGCACTAGCCAAAACCTAGTGCTTAAGGGCTTCAATTTGAACCTGCCACTTTGGCGATTGTCTTTTCCATCAAGTTTTTTTTACCAAATACATGTATGTGTTAAAGTTAACCGTAACAACGTGTAAAATCATTGAAAAACAAAACATGATATAAATACCTCCATTTCATCAAAATAAAAAAATACTTTCTCAGAAAAGGAATGCACCAGAGAGCTTCTAGAGACATCCATTTCAAAAAATTTCTTGGGGAGCAGACGCCCCTAGCTATACTTCGCGCCTACGATGCTCGTAACCGCACCTTTGGCGCTCCCTCCTGCATCCCAGAGTTACCCCATCGGCTTTTTACCCCGTGACATTGTTAAATAGATATGAATATGAATTTCCGCTTTCTAATGGATTTTTAAAACCCAAATAGATAAGAAATTGATCCGATGTACGAGTAAACAACAACTATCAGAATATAACTTTATTCTATGTATACATTCTTTTTATAAATACATATTTTATGGTCAGACAGTCACAATATCACACTTGTATGGTACAATCTATGCTGCAATTTATTTAAAATAAAATGATATTTTCCACCACATACAAATCATCAAACTTGCTCCATTTGTTATCGATTATTAATTATCACATATTCAGCGTTGATCATTTGCTACAAAAAATTGAAATAATTCAAACCACAAAATAATTTTTAAAAATTGAAAGAACCTCAAATCTAAAGGAAAACAAAAACATGTGTAAGATAACATATTCAAAACAGAAAGTAATAGTGCAATGACATCATGGACATCATGATGCACAATAGTAGGAATGATACATTGATAATTTGCACATTTTGGATGATTATTAATTACACTGATAATAAGAGTTCACATTCTAGTATTAGTTAAAATGTTAAAATAACAATGGTTATATAATTTGATAAGATATTATCTATTAAAAAAATCAAAATGAGAAAATCCGGAAAAAATAATGAAACAAATTAACACGAATTTAACAAACATAAAACTGTACCACACTGAGACAGACAAATCCACGACACTTTGTCCAAATGAAATGCAAATGATGAGAATTATTGACCACTTACTGCAATTTGTTGGGATAGCACCAAACAACTCACTGAAACTTCAAAAATCCCTAGAATAAACTTTGAATACATTACAATTAAAGAGAAAACAATTTTAACGTTTCTTTATATTTGAACACTTACATAATACATCCACAATTCATACATAAAAATTATTGACAAATAATTTTTATCAGTCTCAGTTGCTCTGATGAAATATAACTCATGCTTTGGACTGCAGACCATTTAACTAAAATGATGGTAAATAATTGGTCATTTCCATATTTCAGACAACAAAAATAGGTTCTGTGTCTAAATTATGATTAGTATTTTGAATAAAATCTCAAGCAATTTTTAATTAATGGTAATCAACTAAAATGAATTTGCAAAGGTGAACATAGGAATTGGTTTCTCCCATAAAAACGCGAAATAAGTGACAATGTTTCATTTAAGGCGTCAAAAATTTTACAAGATTACATTTCTTAAAATATGCATCATATATCTATTTCAATACATAAATCAATATTAAAATAGATTAAGCACGGGATTATTTTCTATAAAATGATATGCTCATTTACAGAAATATAACAAGTAAATTATACTCTATAATTTCTGATGCTGCTCATTCAATAAAATAATAGCGATCACTATGCACTGATTTTTAATAGCGTTCTATCATTCATCAAAAAATACTTCTGTGATTACACAATTTTAGTTGCAATTCAAGAAGTAATTTTAAAAAAGAGAACATTATGAGCATAATAATAGAGCACTTTAGCTTGCAGGTTATTTGACTGATATGGCGCAACGAATCTAACTCTGTCTATATGGAATAATATTATGAAGATGACAACGGTTCACAAAGCATAATCAACCATGCACTTATCTATCACGGGATATGTACATTTTCATCTAGTTCAACATAACCTAAGTTGCTAATATTTCATTCAGCCGTATCACACAGTATGCTACAGGCATGATGTGTTACACTCCATTAAATATGATACACACATTAAGTCTGTTTAAAGCATGAATATTTAAATGCTGTCTTTTAGGAGTAACAAAGAATTACTCCAGTAAAGTTTGCCATCCTTTATTGACACATCACTGTTACTTTTTCATCTACAATTTCTGTTATTTTCCTAAATTAATTGGTTCACATTTCAATGCCAAGTGAACAGTTTACTGTTCATTTCACATACAGTATACCGAACATATTGAAAGAATATATAAGAAAAAATTAAAAAATATTGGTAATTTGATATCTAACACCACTTGTTTTAAAATCTACTATCACATTATCAATTACCTAACCGGGATTAAATTTATAACTTTGGAGAAAGCCCAACCCATCAATGAGTTGGCCTTTCAGTGACATTTATCTTCAGTCTATTAATTAGCTTCATTTAAAGTTATGTCACAATGTTCGAAGTTCCGAAGTCCACAAAATACATGATTGATTTTCAATCACATTATTTGTTACTGTCTACCTCATAAATGCCTCCAATAGTTGCTCTTGAATCACGTTTGGAATTTGAAGGAAAATAGGTTGAAGCGGCCATCTTGTTTGCATGAGCCTTGAGAGATGTAGAAATGTTCTCACTTTAACCACAGAGAAAAACAACATTGACACAACCATTTTCACAAGCAATTTCAATTTCAGCATTTCTTGATAATAGTAATTCCAAAGGCCAGTTACATCGTCAAGAAAACAGCAAAGGTTTGAATTTTTATACATTGTGAAGATTCTGCTGATTGTAATTTTACTGAGATCCTGATGGTCACATTATGGAGCCAGCGATCGGTTCATCAAACCAAAAAGAACTCCATCACTTTCACTATGCTTTCTTTGGCTTTCCAGTCCGTAGTGTGGAGATTTGATACTCACAGCACCGTCACCACTGATCACATCACTTGAAGTGTTTTGGAGCTTTTAGGACACGACGTTGCAACCTTCTGCTGTGCTGTTGCCACTCACGTTGAACATTTGGCCGATGTTAGGGTGCAGGGGTTGACGTGCCAGCCGCGGAATCTGAAGGGTCGGGGCGGGAGATCTGAAATGTGATGAGGTACTCGGGATACGCCTGAAAGAAACAAAAACAACACTACAGTCAGTTTGAATAACATTAAATCTAAACAATATAATTATCTGCTACAGTAAGTTTGAATGCAAGATGTATTCACTGATCTGCTGTCTATTTCTAATGTTAAGAGACCTGCTCTACAAAAGTACAAAATAAAAGTAAATGTAAATGTGCTGGTTTCTACTCATGATTCTAGTGCTCTCACGACTTAACACTCACACCAGGTCATTGGCATCCTTGTCACACTTTATCCCTCTCAACTCCTTGGGGAGCATACAGCACATCGCTACCGTAGCGCAGACATGCTTATCACTCACATTAGCATTCACTCGCTGACCTGTACCTATTTAACATGTATACCGTAGGTACCACGGAGCAGTGTGTGCAACCTGTTAGAGGTAGATTCACTCAACACCCACCATCAGACCCGACCGGGAATCGAACCCACGACCTTCTGGTCACGAGTCCAACTCCCTATCCACTCGGCCACGAAAGCACATAACCATATGAACATTGTGTATGCGTGTGACAACACTACAGTCAGTTTGAATAACATTAAATCTAAACGATATAATTATCAGCTTCAGTTTGTTTGAATGCAAGATGTATTCACTGATCTGCTGTCTATTTCTATTGTTCGAGACAGTGTGTGTGCGTGTGTGACCGTGCGTTTACTGACCTGCTCTCCACGGTACACGACGTACTCGGGGAAGGTGAGTCCGCCAGCACTGGGCCGACCGATCACTGAGTGGTGGCCCGGCGGAGCGTGCGCCATCTTCATGGCCGAGAACTGCAGGAACGACTTGCCCAGCACCACGCGGCACAGCAGCAGCTGCCTGCAAACACGCATTAAAGCGTGGGTTTGAATCCCAGCGAATGTTGGTACTGGTCACGGTTAATCACTCATGTAACATGTTGAACAGTGTAAGCTAGTCATGGTGAACCGCTACTCATGTAAAAATTTGTTCATTACTCACTTCGCCAATATTAGTTTCGTTTGTTGGAAAGGCTACCACTTTGCATTTAAAAGATGACCGACAACATCGATATGACCTCATTTACAGAAGAGTCTCTTTAACAAGACCACCCACGGGACTGGTTTCAAATGGTCTCAATAGCAAGGTGGTCAATTTACGAAGGTTTGCCATGGCCTATTTATAAAAACTAGAGACTGCCAAAAAAGGTCTTGTTATAGAGGTGGCCTCTTTATAAAGGTAGTCTTCATTAGAGGCTCTACTGTACACGTTTAGCTGTAATTCTCACCGTTGGCAGATGTAGCAGGACTTGTCCTTGTGTGCAGGGCAGCCGGTCCCCCCGCCGATACCGTACACGTACTGGTTACTCTTCGACGAGTTCTCAGCAAAATAGATGCCTGAAATGTAGGGAAAATGTGGACCAATCTCAGCAAGAACTAAGGAATTTCCATACGATATTGATTCGATATTGATAACAAATGTGACAGTAACCAAAAACCTTCTGGTCACGTCTGGTAATGAACAGCCTTCCATTCTTATGACTTGATCAGCAAAGCTAAAGAAGACAAAGATAGCTAGACATAAGTCATCGTACCTACGCCAAACACACCAACCATCCCTCTCTAACCTCTCTGGCAAGCACTTAATTCTACTACTACATCTAAAAACATATTTATAAAGACGACATAGTGAGCGCAAGCTGTGTCGTACCTGCGCCGAACATGCCGCCAATGTAGGCGTGCCTCTCGTCGAAGCCCTTGTGCACGATGGCGTTGATGAAGGGGGAGCCGTGGAAGAGCAGGCGCCGTTGTCGTGGGCCGTGGTTCTCCTCACCCACCTCCTTGCGCCGGTGCAGGTAGCGCTCCCACAGCCGCTTGTTCCGCACCTTCTGGATCTGGAGGAGCAACAATGACAATGTGTAGGGAGTTGAGTTTGAGTTTTTTTCCCCCTATCAATACATTCAGTTGGCTTTAAAGAGATAGTCTCTTTATGGAGGTTCCTTAGTGCTTGTTACGCACCTTGTCAATATGGAGCAAAAAACGAAAACGCTCACTTGTAACTTGTCGGTTGTATTACGACAAAGCCTTCTAACCAGCAGCACCAGCATTTTCACCAATTATTACTGCTTAAATAATACCATGTTTATGTGAAATATGTATGCTGATATGGAAAAAAAATAATACTGGGTGGCAAAAACTTGCTTCTTAAAAGATTTCAAACTAGCTATAAATATGAAATGTGGGTCGACTTGAAGTCTAAGTCACCCTGACAAAACACAGGTCGTAACGATCCAACGACTGTGCCGTCTGATTCCTACCCTACGAGGCGCGTACCTTCATGATGTTGTAGCGCGAGAAGAGCCCGCCGCTGGCGTCGCGGTGCTCGCGGATCGTGGTCTGCATCTGCTCCTCGACGCTCTGGTACTCGCTGTCCTCGGGTCCGAGTTCCATCAGCACGGTGCCGCCGCCGGCCGCCGGCGCCGCCGCGAACAGCACCGACCCGTGGATCGCCAGCAGCTTCTCCACGCCCTTCACGATCTTGTGGCTGAAACCACGTGAGCACACGCATCGTAGAGGGTAGAAGCCACCAACTGAGACTAGTCTAATGAGTGTCTATTCTTTTTCCCTTCATTGTTTGCCTACCAGAATAGTAGGAGGTACCCTGAACCGGCGGCACGGCGTGAGCGCAGGGGGCTAAGTTTGCACCGTACATCGACATTGTGTTTGAAAAATTGTGGTCACTAGTCTTATATAAGCCATTGCGGCTGGGTGGTTATTATAATGATTTTGTAAATTGAATGTTTATACTTGTATATGCCACATGTCAGAATCGAAAACAATTTTTGACTTCACTTGAGTCTCACTACACACGTGATATAGCCTTTTTTTAGGTATATCTTGTCTCACACTCCAAACCATATAAATACCCTTAAAAAGCGGCATGTGGCTCATAGTTTTCCACCATTCATGGACCATCTATTGTACACGTGGTTGTAAAGTTTGCAAGTGACATGTAGATCCAATTATGTTTGAAGCGGAGAACGGACATATTTTGTGGGGTTTTCTGCAGATTCTCTTCGCTCTTCACGTCCTTACCGGTGTCCGTACGCGTTGATGCCCACGTCTTTGAGCTCCTCGTGGCCCATCTCCACCAGGATGTCCATCGTGATCTGCTCACGCTCAAAGATGTCCTGAAGCTGGGGCAGCCCGATACCTAAAAACCAAAAATTCAACACATATTTCAGATTCTTCAATTTTCTCACCTATGTGCAAAACCCAATATGCACTGTATTCTCATTGATCCATCTAGTCTCTGATTAATAACAATTCCTATTAACGCTGAAATCAGTCACAATTCTCACTGCACTTAAAACATAACCACTGGTCGGATTGCTCTTCCTTTTAACTAATAAGAAAACCTATTAGACATAACATCTTTTGAGACACGCCGCCAGTGTTACCTTCGAGGAAGGTGGTGATGCACACGTTGTCGATGGTCCTCTCGCCCTCGGGCGGCAGTTTCTCCCCGAGGCAGCCGTCCGCCGGCTGCTGCTGGCTCACGTCTCCCGCGCCCCCCAGCGACCCCGGCGTGACCCCGCCACCGCCGCCAGGGGTCAGCAGGTCACTGGCCGCACCCGCCGGCGTCCCCAGCAGACTGTAAACAACGCCAGCAGCAGACGTCAGTGGAACATTGCAGGTTTTAATCTTTTGACTGGTAGGTGTATTCCGTACAGGTGTGACGGAATACTGGTACAGTACATTAGTTTCAAAACCACAGCACATAACGTCAGAACATGAAATGTGGTAAGCAAAATGCTTGCTACAAGCTTGGCCAGTACGTTGCCTATGGGTGTAACAAAAAGCAGCAGGTGCAGATGTAATACTTCCAATAACAATATCATGAACCATCACTGTATTAATGCTTTGAACGTGGAATACCAGCTATCATAAGTAGATTCTTGTTTTTGACGACTTTCTAACAAACATCCGCTTTGCTATCCACTATTTCATAATACTTTACGTGTGTGTGTGTGAGTGAGTAACTCACGCGGGCGTGTGTGCCGCGAGTCCGCTGGCTCCGGCGGGTCCCGGAGTGAGCGGCAGCAGCGTTGCCGCGGGCGACGCGGCCGACACGACGGCAGCCAGTGGCAGCGACGTCGGCATCGAGTCCGTGAGCAGCGCTCGCACGTCGTCAGCCTGAGAACCACGCAGACACTCGTTATCT
This sequence comes from Streblospio benedicti, assembly GCA_019095985.1. Taxonomy (NCBI): domain Eukaryota; kingdom Metazoa; phylum Annelida; class Polychaeta; order Spionida; family Spionidae; genus Streblospio; species Streblospio benedicti. The sequence continues at coordinate 948,582 of CM032668.1, forward strand.
CAAATGTGTAGGGATACGCAATATTGATATAGGAAATGAAGTTCACTTGCTCCTTCAATGTCCTATATATGATCTCAGACAGAATGTCATAGGTCTGGTAAACACAGAGCTGTGTTTTAAAGATCAGTTTTGTTCATTGATGACCAATACAAATATACAGGCGGATTTAGGGAAATTAGTTTTTAGTATTATGGAAAGGCGTTCAGGTCTACTAAATGTTTAATGGAAACGTGGTTTAATAGGATTTTTTTATCACGGTCATATGTTTAATATGCTTTATATGTTTTACTCAAATTTTTATTTTAACATAAAAGTTTTTATGATATTTTAATGTCTTATAGGCCAAATATGGTTGGGCAACATATATTAATGTTTTTATATGTATTGTAATAATTGATATGTTGTATGACATTAAGAAATAAACAAACAAACTCTGTAGGGATACGGCGAGTTTGCTCAACATTCACCACTTAAGTGTATTTGTTTTTTTTTCAAATTTCGTGCATATGGTACCGTGATATGGGAACTGTAAGATGGATTTTAAATCAATATTCATCGGAGAGTTGATTGCATTCGTTAGGTGCGCAATACTTACGGTGGACAGGTCGAGTGGAGTCTGGCCTTCCTGGTTCTTGAGGGTCGGGTCGGCACCATGCGCCAGCTGAAACAAAACAAAACACAAAATTTCAAAACATTCTCCATTGTTTAACAGTTCACACATACACATGCCAAATGTTTCTTTATCAAGGGCATATGTAAAGTGATGGATTCAAAGCAGTAATATTTCAACTGAGAAAATGCAACAGCAATCTCAAATCTAGGGGCTATTGATAATCAATTAAGCATCCACTCTGAGCACTGTTGTGACTGACCAGTAGGGCACAGAGCTGTGTGCGTCCCTTCTGGGCGGCCTCGTGGAGTGGCGTGAAGCCCCACTTGTCCACCGCGTTCACGCTCGCAGAGAACTTGATGAGCAGAGCCGCAATGTCCACGTGCTGAAACCAGGACGACGATCATGATGATGAGGCACGTTTTCCATACATGTATGACCGATATTACTATCATTTACTAAGGATTTCTTAGAATCTGATAGATGGAAGGGAAAACCTACACCAATGCTTCTCTGTGTCTGAGAAGGCTAATAATTAGACTCGTCCCGCAGAATGAGATATTATAATCACCCTATACAATTGACCCCGTGAGAGACATTAGACGCTAGACTCCCCCCTTCAGAAGAAGCATAAGACTCACCCCGTAGGAGGAGGCGTTGTGGAGCGGGATGAGGCCTCCCTTGTCCTGTGCATTCACGTCGGCTCCGTTTTCTAGCAAGAATTCGGCCACCTCCACATTGTTGTAGCCCGCTGAAAAAAACCCACACACATTCAGACTTAAATGACATCACCCCATAGTGACATTGGCATTGAGCCCAACCTCTTTTTACATGCTAGTGACGCCCCAGAGAGAGATTTACCTGCGAGGTGGAGGGGCGTGGAGTTGCGACCCTGTGTGTCACGGCAGTTGATGTTCTCGGCAGACAGCAGTTTCTGCACGCGCACCAGGTTGCCTTTCTTGGCAGCTTCCAGCAGAGCAGCGTCACCTACAGCAGCAGTCACACAGTGCTACATCACACCCCAAGTACGTATTAGTACAGTAATAGGGAAAATGGGAGAGGGTGGTATGGGGAGAGTTGTATGATAAAAGTAACGTGTTCCGGAAGGATTGAACATCATCCAATAAACTTATTACATTTCTTTTTTACTATGACCATAGAAAATAGAAATAGGAATTGTGATAACCATATAGAAGATTGATAAAAAAAAATATACAAAAAAAGGTCACAATTCATGAAAAAATTTGATTGATTCCCAAGTCCATGGAAATACAGAAAATATCCAAAGTCAGTTTTGACCATTATTAGGGGTCAAATGAATGACGTAAGTGACAATGATATGTTTTGAGGAATCTGATTGGCCACATTTTTCGGTGAATCTGATTGGCCACGTTTCAGTGAATCTGATTGGCCACTCACCCCTGAGCAGGTCTGCCACGTCCTGGTCTCCTTCCTTCACCAGGTCCAGGGGCGTGTGGCCGTCCCGGTTCTTCTTGTTTGCGTCCGCCAAATGCTAGAAACAAACACAAACACATTATCTACACGCTTTACCTAGTCATTAAATTGGTACAGGACAGACGAGAGAATCATAATGTAAGTCATAAACATGTTTGTGGTATGGTTGCTATGTGCTGTATGCTCCCCAGGGAATTGAGAAAGATATACTGTGAAATAGATGACAATAACCTGGTGTGACAGTAAAGTACACTAAAAACCAAAACATTTACATTTATAATTCAGCGCAAATCACACAGACAGACCATGTACAGTAGACCCTCCAATTAAGACCATCTCTATAAAGATACTACCTCCACCACAATTATCACAGTCATGAACATCCGTAAACTGACCACCCCAAACCTCCATAAAGAGACCACTTCTCTATTGAGACCGGTCCCCATGGTGGTCTAAATAGTGACGTTCCACTGTCTTGCACACACCTTGATGAGCAGCTTGCAGATCTCGAACTTGCCCTTGGCCGCGGCTTCGTGAAGCGGCGTGAACTTCCACAGGTCGGCCGCATTCACACACGCCCCGTGCTGAGGGAAAAACATCACATACAGACTTTATATACATAGTTCATAGAGTAACATCACACAAGCTAAGCTTCGATTACATAAGAAAAGTAAATATGCCAGGGAAATTCTGTTAAAACAAGTGCCACTGACCTCTATGAGCAGCTGTGTGACCTCGTAGTGACCATAGGAACAGGCGTTGTGCAGCGGAACCAGCCCTCTGAAAGTACACATGGAGCCCTTTGTAGACATATATAATTTGGAAAAAATAGAACTATAGGGAACACGAGCCGTTCAACCTTTTTTACTGGCTGCATCAACGTTCAAGCCGGAATCACGATGTCCGCTTTCAACAGCTTGGAGGTTGGGTAACCATCAACAATAGTTCACAATTTCCGTAAAAATGATTTTCTGATGATACTAGAGTTGTAGAAACTGACCCCTTGACCTCGCCTGAGCGACTCACCCCTTGTCCTTGGCGTGGACGTCGGCGCCATGTGTGAGCAGAAACTCGACGACGGCCACACGGTTGTAGCCAGCAGCGAAGTGCAGCGGCGTGGAGTGGCGTCCGTCCAGGTCCCGGCAGTTGACTGCGTGCGGGTGCGAACCCACAAGCTTCTGCTCATGCAGACAGAAAGACACGGGCGTTATTACGGTAGAACCTCTCTATTTTGGAACACATAGGGGCACTCTGGCCTCAATTTAGAACTGGTAATTTTAAGTGAACCAATGGTAAATTACCGATGGTAAAATTTTAGGATTCCAGTTCAAAGGATAAGTGTTCATTCTATTAGACATTATTTTACCTTGACGATTTCGCAGTCTCCCGCCTTCGCAGCATCAAGCAACTGTATGTCAATATCTGTGCCTCCCGTGGGGACGTCATCTGCAAAACAAAGCGCATTGTCAATTTTGGCCATTATACTGTAGAACCTCTCTATTAACTAGTATCAAGACCACCCTTGACACTGGCTTCAAGCGGTCTCAATAGAGTTGCTCTCTTTATGAATGTTACCGCAAGTCTCTTCACGAAAGCTTACGATCGCGAGGAATAATCTTAAAGATGGTCTCTGTATAGCGCTGTTCAAGGTTTCAACCGTACTCAACTTTAGTCTATTAAGTACCAAGCTCCAATATTGTTCTTCTCAAAACTGAAACCTGCCCCCCAAATCAAAAACCCGGGCAGCACTTACACCCACCTCTGAGCATCTTCTGCACGTTGTCCGGTGCGAGCTGCGCGGCAGAGTATCCCTGCAGGCTGACGATGGAGGGGTCGACGCCGTACTGGAGCAGCAGCCGGCACGCCTGCATGTTGCCCTGCTGCGCGCACCGGTGCAGCGGCGTCTGACCCAGACCGTCCAGCGCGTTCGCCTGTAACACGCAAACAATGGTCAGGGTCAGGATTAGGTGGAAAAGTGTTACTCGTCAGCAGGACTAGTAACCTTCAAATATCTACTCGTCCTGCAAAAAATGTTCTCGTCCTCCTTGTACAAACTCTATATCTGTATGACAAATTATTCAGAATTGCTCCTTGTCAAAAGGACGAGTTTCTTTTTTACTAGTCAATACGAGCAGACGAGTGATGGTCAGGGTCAGGATTAGCCGTTCACGTAACAATTGACGAGTAGCTCTACAGGTAGACATCGCAACGTTGCCTATGGTCAGTGTAAAAGAGATTCCCGTGAAGTGACTATGTTGCAAGATGTGCATTTTTCTTTTTCACATTGAGGAAATGAAATTCAAAGTCAACTAAATGGGAATGCATCTAAAATATTGAAATAGATGACAAGATGAACAGACGCATCTTGTCTGGGAAGTCTACAGGGATGCAGCTAGGTTTTTGGAAATTGGGGCCAACTCCCCCATGAACATGAAAAAATGGGGATCTATAATGAACTGGTCTGTACAGTCAGTGCGCTGTTTCTGTCACCACATTTGAGAGATAATATCAAAAAGAACATTGTGGATGATTTCCACATAAGCAGCTCGGATCACCTTTCTACTGTTCAATTCAAGCCCATAGTGAGCCACCTTGAGCGGCTCAGATCTCACCTTACAGCCGTGTTTGAGCAGCACGTCCATCACGTCGTAGTGGGCCTTGTCGGCTGCCACGTGCAGCGGCGTGAGGAACTCCTTGTTCTTGTCGTTGAGCTGAGCACCTTTCCGGATGAGCGCCTCCGTCACCTGCTTGCGCTTGGGGAACGGAGACGCCGCCGAGCAGTGCTGGGGGAGAGATCATGGAACCGTATAGTATTATGTACTAAGTATATATTGATAATACATTTCTGAAAGTGATTCCTAAAAATATACAAGATTAAGTGTTATATGAGATCATCAAAACATTCTGCGATATCATGCTATCGATTCCAATACGACTTCTTTCATTCTGCATCAAACTGGGTAAGTTTTATGCAAATTCATTTACATTGAAGCTATGATAGAAAATGTGGGTTGTTTTGTTCCCCCTTATTATGAAACCAAGTATAGTTAACAAAGGACTTGCTGTGTGCTCACCAGTGGGGAGTCGCCGGTGTAGGGGTGTTTGAAGTTGACCGAGTCGGGCGACAGGTACTTCTTGACACGGGTGATGTCTGCCTGCCGCGCACCCTCCAGCAGACAGTGGCCCCGGAACTCAACTGGCAACAGCAGCATTTATAGCAGTGAAAAACAGTGCCACATCCACACAAAAAGGCCGTCAGTCTATTTGGATTGACCACATGTACAGAGATTGATTTCAACAGGCCTTTTTTTCAATCTGCACCGAAGCAAATCAGTGTACATTCAAGAAACCTATGGGACAAAAAGGTGGATTACTTTTCCATTTTGAAACCAAGTAGCCGTGGAACTTAACTGTCCATGTTAACAGAAGCGCCATTAGCATTAAAAAGCGGAGCTACACCCACAGACACCAGCCTCAGTGTTGGTGTGGACTCCGGGGATACCTACTGGTATGTTATAGACTACATACATAATACAACCATCTAAGCCCATGCTCAAGTAAAGAACCATCCCATAATTTTTGTAACATACAGAAAATTAAATATTTGTTCATATCTACTAGGCATTCAAAAGACATGAGTAGTCGTATATAAAGAATGATGCAGGTGCCTTTGACTAAATGCAGACAAAAACAATCATTCACTTTACTAGACAACATGTACAGATTGATTTGCTAACAATGTAGAATCTTGATATGAAGTACATACACTCTCTTCAGTATAAGAGCTCAAAACATTCTCAACGAGGTTTCAGTGTTGTTGCATCAAATCAATTTTCTGTTTAAATCATTCAACATTAATATTGATTTAAGACGGACTTTGAAAATGAATTCAACAAGAATAGAATGCAATTACACGAATCAATCCTTAGGTGTCCATACTTGACAATCAATTTACAAATACATATCTCTGTCAATACCATAGTCACACATGTCACGTGCAAGTATTTGAGTAACTACCATAAAGCACATGATTCTGACTACAATGAGAGTCCCTACAATGAGAGTCCCCATAATATGGACCAATGTCATCCATCAACCATCTTGAATCCAAAATGAGTCTTCTTACTATATAACCACAACATTGCAAAACCAGCCATATACGTGCATTTCTATAAATGTAAGCCATGTGTAAGACGTTTTCCAGTAATGGAGACAGCATGTCAAATGTCAAAAAGTGGGTATGTAATTTATATAATGTAAAAAGGTTCTTTCGAACACCATAACATGTTTGTAAGAACCTGATTGTTACTCACAGGAGAGGGTTTCCTGGACCTCTCGAGAGGGCGCCACATCGAGCGCCGACTTGGAGTGGCAGTTGACGAGGGTGGGATCGGCACCTTGTGCCAGTAGCAATGAACACACCTACAAACACAACTTTAAGTACAAACACAGCTGGTTCTAAATTCTACATCATTAAAGTAGCATCACACCTAGGTTAAATTCCATATTCATGATAATTCAGATTAATTGACCAGTAACGAAAAAGCCTACTCACACAACCACATATCACAGATTACTTAAACTGTTTAAGTAATCTGTGCACATATCTTTATCTACAGTACAAACCCTGTTATCTTCATATTGCTATCTCAATTTTTCTGCTATAACGATATTGGTTATCTCATGTATTTTACAGTTATCTATACAGGTTCAGAAGCATTACTACAGCAGACCTACCTCTGAGCGGTTTTTGCTGGCTGCCTCATGGAGCGGGGTGAACTGCCACAGGTCCATGGCGTTGACGCTGGCTCCAGCCTGCAAACACCAGATCATGGACTCATTCACATAATAACAACAACACATTAAACTGATAGCTATGGTTTACAGAAATGAGAATAATTTAGACATTCAACTAAATTACACGCTGGTTGTAACTTAAAAAATAGATCACAAAAGAAAAACACACACACACAGGCACTGGAGATTTTTTTCTGGATAGAGTTTAATGATAAAAACTAACTTAGAGCTGAATTCCTGAGCTAGTGTGAACAGGAAATAAAATGTTTAAATAACACTGGAACATCCCACGCTACAATGTACACGTTTTATTTGCTGGAATTATCAATTTGCTATCCACGCAACAAAATTCCGTCCAAGCTAATGACGCTCAATCAGGAAGTCCAGACAAACATGTACAATTAACCTTGTTAAATATGTGTATTGTGAAATACCTTGAGCAGCAGGTCTGTAACCTCAAAGTGGCCATAAGAGCAGGCGTTGTGCAGTGGCACCAGCCCTCTGAAACACACAAGTCATTGTCATCCAAATATTTATATCAATTTCAATTACTTTCGATTGCCTCGGAAGTTAGAAAATACACACAAGTTGTACCGAGATTTTCAAGCATCCCCCCCCCTCCTAAAACCCCATCCCCCGCCCAAAATCAAATCAAGTTTTTCAGCCCCCAACACTTTTTCATACCCCCCTCCCCACCCCTTTCCTTGGCGCCGGCACTCACCCCTTGTCCTTGGCGTGGACGTCGGCGCCATGCTGCAGCAGCAGCTGAACGATGCGCACCCGGTTGTAACCGGCAGCCAGGTGCAGCGGCGTCGACTGAAACCAAGGCACAGAGTCAGTCACGTGGGAAAACACGCTACATCGTTCTTGTCGTGTGTTGTCTAAAAGTTATTAATGTGTGTAGAATTGTATGGCAAATCCTATTTTCAAGGGCTACTGGCTTAATGCATAATGAATCAAGAGCAACGACAAAAAAAGAGAATTTGTAAATTGAAAAGTTTGTGGCTTGCGAGGGCTGTCATGGAAATAGATTCCCCAAGACAAAAAATGGCAGACATTTTTTTCTTCAAAGTGGGTGGTTAGGACTACAATGTAGTTTGGTATAAAAATTACTTTGCTGCCATTTTTCTTGTTAGACTACCTTGCTTTGTCACCAGATCCAAATACTGGACTAAGTTACTTTTACCCATTCAGATTTAACAAAGCTGTACACCCAGTAGCTACGAAGACTACGACTACGGCGGTGTCACCTTGCGTCCGTCGGAGGCGTGGCAATTGACGTTGAGTGGCGTGAGCAGTGACATGAGCTTCTCCTCATTGCCGCTGCGTGCGCTCTCCAGCAGCTCATCTTTCTTGTACTCGCCTGCAAACAGAAACGTCACGCGACACGTCAAGGGTCATTGCTGACAATAAAGAAACCCTTGTGTTCCTGCTAAGTTTAATAAAAGTTCTGAGCGTAAAACATCATATTGGTATGTTGGATGTCTTCTTGTACTTGCCTGCAAGCAGAGACATCAACATGAATGAGGGTGGAATGGTTGAAAATCATTTAAGGCAATTTTTGAATTTTTGCCCTTAAAAATTTTCCCCGTAGATGCCGTGCCGGCAAGTTTGCTAGATATTCCAAGCAACATAAAACATTAAAAAAAACACTTACACTTCTCACTAATACAGAGTTCACTATGTTGAGGTATTAAATATTCTATATATTTGGCTATGACTTTTATTCCTATTTCTCTCAAGTTTCTACTGTATTCTGCTACTTTCTTCAGTTGTTTGGCTAGAACACTGTTGGGAGTGGTGTGGGTGGTGGGGGGTGGGGGGAGTTTGGGCGGAACAGAATATTACTGTATCATGAGAATTGTACCATGACACTTTGCTAAAACATCCTTCATCTTTTCGGTGATCCTTGTTGTATTTCTTTGGTCCGTATAGTGGTCTTACACCTATTTCATCACTTTGTATTTGTTTTTCATATGGCTTTATCGCTTTTTACTACTTCAAGTCTGTATCGATGTGGGTAACCACTTTCTTTCATCCTCACACAAAACTGGCTCAGGCAATCATTTTTGATATCCACTGGGCGTGCTCTACTGGTATTCATTTGGTCTACTGGTATTCCTTTGGATACCATTGGCTCCTGGATGAGATATGTCCTCTTCATCTTACTGGGCATTGCTGATTCTTTCCAACAATACATTGAGGTTGGCCATGTTCTTTCTGTAGTAACTGAAAAGAATCTTGTCTATTACTTCTACTGCTAAGTCTAATATTGACATCCTTTTCTCTTTGTACTTAGATGGATAGTCTATTTCTACTCCAATGAAGTCTACTATTGTGTTTGCAATATCCCGCATTACCTCGGCAGTCCTCTTGTTTGCTGGGATCTGTTTGTCTACTTCTATGCTTCCTTCATAAATCTTGATCTTACCTTCTTTAAATATCGCTCATCATTTTCGTCATCTGGTAGCCGTTTTTGCCATCTTCGTTCTAAATGTATTATTTTCTCTTTAATCTTGTTCCAAACTTCTAAAGCTTCATTCTATATGATCTTTCTTATCATTTTACAGTGTTGTTCATTTAACATTTGGTTATGGTGTTGGTATGCATATTCTAATCTATTCATCGTTCTTTTACTCTTTTCAAGCTCACCTTTGGCATCTGCCTCCTGTATCCTCATTTCTCGTGTAATAAAGTGTTTTTTACACTGCTTCATTCTCCATATAGTATATCTGTTATACTAAAATGTTGAACATCCCCTTATCCACTTCGAATTTTAAAATCAAATCAACTAAAAACAACTTATTTAAGTTATACCAGCTTTATGAAGCTATACATTTAAAAACCTTTGACTAAAATACTTTTTTCACTAAAAATATCCACATTAACAAATTAAAATATTCTGCTGTTGACACAACACTAAAAACAAAAGTTTAAACTAATTCACATCAAACTATTCTAATCTTCAATGCAATATACAATGTACTATATTCACCCATGCATTTAGAGCTTATAAAGCTCCTGGGACATCTATAAATAACATATTGAGCACCTTTATTGCTTCATGCCAACATAACAGGCACCTATCAATTGCCATAATTGGTAAAAACAGATCCATTGATTCCACTGCATGCTTAGTTGCACCATTAAAAATGCAAACAGTCAAATAATGTTGCATTACATTGATTAATCATTTTGTTTTAAATTACCTACATACAAACTACATGACCTGAATGAAGAATTGTAGAATAAGAATTTTTTAACTAAAAAAAAATTGACTAGTCTATCTTGAATGGTGATGACCTGACACTTATACTGTGGTCAGTCTGTAGAACAGCTGGTTATAATCAATCATTGAAAGCAGGACAAAGGCCCAGTGTTACAATGTGCTTGGTAACATTTTCCATCCATTCTGAAAACCACGTGTTCAGTAGGTCAGTGTCATCCTCAAAATGCTAATTCATGACCCAATAATAATTTCATTAACAATGTTTTGCATTCTGATGCCAAGGTATGAATCGCATGGTAATCTATTCATTAGATACATCGTAAGTCTTTAGCGCATCTCTTGTACACTATACATATACATATCAGGGGTCGCAGTTAAGATTTGAATGCCACTTGCCATTGGACAGGCACCTATCTCTGAGAATTCACTTGCTCTTGAACATTTTTACTTTCCTGTGGTCCCACGTTTAAAACAACGTTGCAGTACAACTTAACAGGGCAGCTGATATTGCACATGGCATCTAGCGCACAGATACAGGATTTACATGTTTCGAAAATTGTGCGACACCAAAGCACTAAAAATAGCATTGAGGTACAACTTTTACAGAGTGGCTGTCATTGCACATGCACATTGAACGCAGTAATACAAGATTTACTCGTTTGGTAAATTAGGTGTCCCCAAATTTGACAAGCTGCCAAGGAAGGTCGAAAAATGTGCGTGTTTGTAGAGGTGTTTGCCCATCGGGACATATACAGAATCAAAAGTCTTGGCCTGATGAAGAATAATAACGCATGATGACAAGGGGGTTGGGGTGGGGGGGGGGGGGGACGGGTCAGAAATGCCGTCATTTGTTAACAATCTCTTACGACAAACTCCTCTTACCATGATCAAAACATAAATGGAGTAAATGGACTTGAAAAATTAACATTTTGTTCCCATTTCCTAGGATCATCATACCTGTGAGGACCGACTTTGCTGATTGATCTGCAAGGTCGAGAGCAGTTTTTCCATCGGTGTTGCGTATGTTGGGATCAGCTCCATGCTGCAGCAATACTGTAAATGCAAAGTCATTCATTCTGCTTTTAAGTCTATGTATATTATTTATCAATCCCATTTAATAAACATCATTTTAACTTTTCATTTTTTGACAAAAGTGCATAAATTTTTATCTTTAGTTCGATACTATCCTACCTATATCAAAGGCATTGATTTATTTGGCTCATGAGTCATGT
>CM032668.1:960004-992269 GCA_019095985.1 Streblospio benedicti
AACACCCCCCTTTGTAATAACTGGGGCAACGACTCGCAAGCCCTCAACACAAGTGGACTGATGTGGTCTGGGCCTGATGCTTTTGTTTGGGTTCAGCTTTTCTAGCAGCTTCCGTATTCCCTCCTCCGTGATGTTGATACCTGCATCTGTGGTATGGCATGTGTGGCATCATTCTGCTTGGATGGTGCCTACGGCTCTGGTACACAGTGCCTCAGCGACAGAGGACTTCTTTGGGAAAAGACTGATTGGAACTGGGTCATTGAGTATGTTGGCTTTCTTTTACTAGGATCGTCCTCAAGCCTACCCCTGACACTTCAGGGGTGCCACTCCTTGAGCATCCTGCTTCTGGGCTTGATAAAAACGCCAGAACTTTTATCACTATTCGCTAAACGCCTCGTTGTCACTAGTGTTCCCCAGGGTAGGTACCGCCAGTAGGACCTCCTTATGCTGCGTGAAGGTTTCTTCTCAGAGAGCGGTAGTGCTGAAAGCAGCATTTGACACATACAAAATCATAACTAGTGCTGTGTTTGTACAGATTTCTGTGGTCACCCAGGAATAACAAAAAACTCGTTATGGATCGAAGATGTCAACCGCGTAATATTTTAGTCGTCTTCACATTTCTCGCATCCAGTAACCATGACAAATGGCATTTATATATTTTCTCATGAAAAAGCTGATATACTAACAATTCCCAGCAGATAACCAGCAGATTACTGGAACCAAAGAATTATGCATAAGGCTGCAGATTGTCATTTGACAGCTCGACTTTCTCTATTTTTCTATTCATTCACTCTTCTCTCAATTTTTTTCCACGTATTCCTAATCGTAAAAACGTATTTACAAATATTGCTATGGTCAGCTTTCTGTATCTAGGCACAAATGACAGGTTATTTCCTTAAATGTTTATCCAAGCTGGCAAAACGGCAAGTAAACAAAAATCGAAGGGTGACCAACCTGCAGCAAAATGAAGGGAGAACTCTTTCTTCCAGCGGTATCTTTGGCATTAACATTGTGAGCGAAAACTAGCTTTTTGACTTTATTAATATCTCCATTCCTACATGCTTCAAATAGCTCCCTTCCAGCGTCATTTGACGATAACGAAGGGTCAGGAGGACCCAAGTTGCGACGATTTGTCGCCATTTTGAAAATCGCTGTTGACATTTCCGGTTGATGCACCAGATTTATGTTACAACTTGCAATGTTCAAAATCTGGTTAATTTACGTAAGCGCAATAATGCGGCACAACAAGCGCAATCCACTCGCAATGCAGTGAACACATATGGAACCATTTTTAGTACCACCACCAGCTTTAAGCTGGTACAGGAATCACTGTTTTACCATTTGCTCTAACCTATGCCGAACGTTTTGAAGAAGACTACTGTTATGACCCCAAACTTTCTGATCCCCCCCAAGAATGAACTCGGAATGAGCCCTGTACATAGCCAGACGAGACCGATTTTTTTTTTTTTGTAGGTGCACGATTTATGGTAGGTAAATATTGGCTCTCTAATGTCACTGTTTATATGTTTAGAGCTCTGTACACTATACGTCTGGGTACGTCTGAATGCTCTTAAGTAAACTCGTCTGAAATTATGTAAAACGTCACGCAGTAATCCGGAAGCGTGGAGACTCACACTAGAGATTAAAGAGACATGCACGGGTGAATTTCATGTCATATCTAACTTTTAATGCCACGTAAATAGTACTTAAAGCTGAGCTAGTTAAATACATACATTTTATTTATGTACAGTGTTCTGTTTCTTAAAACTGGTTTCCTGAAATGTACCCAAAAATCATGTTTGTAAACATTGACATCTTATTAGCCTTAATAAATATTTCTGACCAGCTAATTTTGGCTGTCGGTGCATGGGTGATGGAGGCTGCAATTTCATGGTGTGCTCTTTTTTCCTAAGAAGATATGGAAGTAACAATCAATATGACAGTCCACTGTTTTTTTTATCAAAACGCACACTAACAATTGTAAAATTCATAAGTTATTAGAACCAACATGTCAAGTGTGTCAAAAACAAAATAATTAATTTAATCTATCCAAAGAGGCATTTGCTGTGCATGTCTACTTAATCTGTAGTCCCGTCAATGTGTCAGTTAGCTATATCCATGGTTATATATAAATACCCATGCTTATATATAAATACATTGCTAAAGAATAATTATCAATAAAAATATAGACTACTTCTTTATTTATTAACAAAATCGTGGTGATATTTGAGCTATATTTGTACCCAGCATCATCTCCTCCTTGCAGTTATTGCAGGGTAATAAATGGTAAAGTGAATCAATCAATGCACTAAAAGATTTTTGTTCACACAATTCTCCTTTAGGTATTTTTGCACTCAAAATTTAAAGCTCAATCAATAAATTTGAAGTTTTGATAATTTCAGTACTCAACAAGTGAAATTGCAAAATTGGTTCTGTAATGTACTCATATTATGATATATAATATTTATAATTTATGACTGATAAAAAATATATGTAAGTGCTTTAAAGAGGAGTTCATACTTTTCCACTGTGTGAAATCAATAATGGACATTTAAATTAAATAGACTTTCAAATATATCAGAAAATATATATTATGTACTGCAGGAATTATTACTTCAATGTGTTTCAAAATTGCTTCTGTCTTATATACCTAAATATACAAGATTGATTTTGGTAATAATTTTCATATTTCTAAAGAATTGGTTGTTAAGCTGTATATAATTTCCAATTGAAAGATCAAATCATTACTAACAGGCAAAGTTTATTGAATACAAAGAAATGAAAATCATATAAATGTGGACACATCATAAGTAGATAACATTGTGTAGCGCTAACTTAATTTTGACATGTAAGAAAATGATCAATTAAAAACAATTCAGACCAATTTTTACATTTGTTTTATGATTCTATATTTATTTTACACACAAGAAAAACGTGACAAAACATTGTCAGAAAGTATAACTAATTACAATGAAGTAAATATTACACAGTGCATATAATACAATACAGTTCCTGAAAAATAACGTAAGGTCTACATAAAATAATTTTATACAGTAAATTCTGAATATAGAATATTTTAGAAAATATATCTCCAATGAAAAATAGGATTACTGATATAAAAAGTGTCAAAGCTGGAACGCAAATGCATTACAGGGAACACAAGAATGGAAACAGCATAAGAAATATAAAATTTTGCGGCAATGTAGCAAACAACTTCAGCTTTTATATAATATATGAATCAATAATAAATACCATCCTTTTAATGTCCTTAAAACGTGTGTAAACGGACGCATCCTCCATCATCTACTACAGAACCTCAATGTTTATATCAAGCAATAAAAATGTGCATGGCACCATAAACATATTCCCAAACGCATTGAGAAAAAACCTATTAAATTCACTAGTTCAAAAATAAAATCCCTGGTTTCAATGCAAAATTTATTTGCTTTTTCACTGCACACAGCAAGTAACACGTACACAACCACTTCACTTTACAAACTCTAAATGTAGGTTTTATGAAGGCCAACTTTAAAATACTGTAATACTTTAATTTGCATAATTTCAAACATTTAAATTTGAATTATTATTGTTTTGTATTTAAAATACGTATGCAAACACTTAAAGCAGCAATAATATTGAACCTTCCAAAGTGTACATATAATTACCTTATACTTCCTAATATTGGAAAAAAAATCAAAAGTATTTGCAATAAAATTGTAGAAATAATTAAAATTTCATCCAAAGGTAAGACTAAACTTAAAAGATTTGCACCATAGTAAGCAAATGGTCAGACATTCCAATTCATCTGCCTTTAGTGGTACCCACACTAACATTATCATTAGCTAGGAGTCATGTCAACTTCAAACGAGTTTTTACCAGGAAGTTTTTTCTTTTGCCAGACAGTATATTGTTTCCTTGCAAGGATTAGGGACATTCTTTGCTGAAGTAACGTTGGATCCATGGAAAAGTAGCTAAATTTATGTATAATTTACTATCAGAGATGGGCATTAGAAGCTCAAAGTGATCCAACTATGTTCTGGTGAATTGCCATCAGTTGCAGTTACAATGTACGTGCATTTCTATATATCTTCACCATGATTTCAGAATTTATAGCCACCAAATAGCGAATCAGTAATAAATAAAAGCCAACAGCATTTCTGCACTTCATTTGCTGGTAAAAAAAGAAAATGTCTACTGATTTTGTCCTTGAAAAACAGAGAATATTAAGTTTTATCTTATCATTATCCACATCAAAATTGTATACAGTACAAAGCTTATACTACCTTATAATCAGGACCACACGAAATAGACATTGTTTTGAAACTAGGACTTCTCAAAATGCTTTAAAAATTATTTTAAAGCTGACACAAGTTTTTGCTATGCATATAATGTAAATTAATTTATTTAACTTTACAAAACATAATCTTACTGAAATATGTAACCTAGCACAAATAAAATTACACTCCTTAATGTATGTAGATGAACCCTAATACTGATATGACACATATTCCATTAGGGTACCTAAAATATATTACATCAATAACGCATTTATATATTTTCGTATGCAGACATCAGTGATATTTTACATTAACACAATTAACACATTTTAATTTAATAACAAATAAACATTTTTATGCGCAAGTCCACAACATTAATGGCAAAAGCAAACTGTTAAAATAAATTGACAATCAATCAATGCATGATCTATTAACTCATGTGTGATGATGGTCCTAAAACATAACATTCAATGCTGGAGCATTCACTAAAATTGCTCCTTTTCCATCACAGATCTGTCTTTCTCTTCATACTTTTGTTTTAGTTTTCATTCCATAGCCTACTAGCAGTCAAAATCTGTACAGATTCCACATGACTTCTCTTTCATTTTTGTATTTACCAATTTAATATCGGAATACTTTAGTACCCTCTTTCGCATATATAGATAACTTACATTTATCAATAAGTTGTATACGTTAATGATACATGTATACATAGGGAAATACAAGCCACCAACAAAGACTAAGACAAAAATTCAAGCAAATGATTTTACACATGTAAAGAGCATCTAACACAGACATTTTCGAACAATGAACACAACAAAAATCAGTGAGCCTTATTCCATAGCTATATCATGTTTGCTAAACTTTTGGCTACCAAAATATTGAAAATGGCTACCCCTATTTACTAATTATACTGTTTTGAAGAAACCTCGCTGTACAGGCATTTCCAAAATCACTTAGACCGAAAATTATTTGTAAACTGCTTACGAGGTTCCAGGCCTACTTATATTTTTTTCTTCAATACCTTAACATTGTATGCTGGATTACTACATGTGAAGATCACTTACAATGAGTAAATGGCTTTACAAGAAAAATACAAACTTAACGATCCACTACAATATGAATTTACTTCACATTAAACAGGGACAACGTTATATCATATAATAGTCAAATAAAAAACAATTCAACAGTGGTAATATGCAAAAATCTGTCCTTTAGTCCCTATCCAAGAACTTTAAATTTCAAATTAAGTGCCAATTTAGATATCCAAGTAAGTGCATTTAGTCGCTCAGAAAAAAAGAAATTTTATGAACTTTTCAAGATGGAGGTTAACAAACCTCAATATATCAAAGGTAATAAAACATTTTAAGCAATTGTTTGAATATAAGTCATATCCAAAAGTGCATTATCATTTACTCAGTTAAACTTCACAAAAAATTAGCTTGTACGAACTACGTAAAACCTGTCCAAGTTAAACAATTTTAGGTATTACCTCATAAATACGGAACGACAATAAGTTAACACCACTCAGAAGAGACGAAAATTTTGTTTATTATCATTATCCAAATTGCGTTTAACGTGAGCGTTGATGGTAATGTTGGTTTCGTACAAGCCATGCAGATTGCACCACTAATCCATGGTGGAGACTGTAGTAGTGACCGATGACAAACTGCAATACTTCTTTAGGTAGATGAACATTCTGCAAAAAAGACATTACAGACGATAAGCATTACAGAAGGCCACATCATTTGTACAAATACAGGTATGTGGTATATTAGCAAGGGGTAGGAATGAATTTTACAGAGCGCTGGTAACAGTTTGCCATTTCTACAGGGTTATGTTAAAAATAGTAATCATTAGAACTTAAAAACAATTGCTTTGAATAGTGAGATGCCATTTATTATGGCCTGGCGGGGGAAGTTTTGATATGAAAAAATGAAACGATTACTGCAAATTTCCCGCTCCAACCCTATAGAGGCATTCGAGAACTTTCAAATCCCACAGCCCGTACCAAATGAAGTTGAGTTTATTCAGGCTCCCCACCCCTATGTTTTTATAAATGGTTGCCCCTTTAGAGACCATTAGAGTCCAGTTATCCATCCAATCAGGGTTATTAGTAACTTACGCAGCAGCTCCAAGAAAGAAAGTGCAGGCATGTGAAACGAGCAGGGAGGGCAGGTGGTCAAAGATGCCGGCTGACCGCATCACCTTGGTGTTACGCACGCTCAGCTTCGTGCCGGTCAGACGGTACTTTCCACTGCAAAACGTAAACAAAACACAAATAGATAGATAAAGATAGCAATGGTAAAAATAGAGGAACATATTCCTCAAAATATAAAGCTCTATAACCTAGAATTGCCTTGTGTACCACAATAGATACTCTGTAATAGATTAGATTCTATTTCTGATTGGAGCATGAATCAGTCGCATATAAAAGTCGAATCATAATGCCTGGTCTTTCATTTTGGTATCATATATTTTTTTACTAGCTTTATATTATTATATACATGTATTATGATACATGACATGGAGCTTTCTTTGAGTTTTCCAGTTAGAAATCATTCAAACACACTTCACTATATGTGAATTGCTTTAGACAACAGCCAACAAACATTTGGACATATTGATACCAGAGTTGGGGTGACTATGTTTTGGGATAAAAACTAAACTGAACTAAATGACAATTTTCAAGATTAAACTAAACTAAACTAAATTGACTCGGACAGATGCTATGAACAAACTAGACTAAACTAAATGATCCACAATTAAACTAAACTAAAACCAAATTTTCAAAATGAAGGATTTACGTAATGAAATAACACACTTCTTTTTTTCATTAACTATTTCATATCACTATAAATATACATAACAATGCATTAAAAATATCTATTCAAGCATAGCTATTTCAACTAGTTTCTAAATAGTTTTCAAATACAGGATATTAGATAACATAACAATGCATTAAAAATATCTATTCAAGCATAACTATTTCAACTAGTTTCTAAATAGTTTTCAAATACAGGATATTAGATAAACAATGCAGACATTATATTGGTAATTATGTCCATTTGGATTTATCTGCTTAGGATGATTGTATCATTCTGGTCTGACAAACTTGGGGTCATGAGTTCGAGTCCCGTTAGGGCCACTTGATATAGTCAAATGGAGGATGTCTCTTCAGCTACCGGGTATGTGAATACAGTGGTAGGAGCTTGCTTGGTAGAACAGTGAGAGTAGAATTGAATTCACAAGAAAACTTGGGGGAAAGTATACATACAGTTATTCATAGGATTTGTCATTATACATTATCATTTTTAAATCAATAAATATTATACCATTTTCATTCAACTACAAATCAAATATGAGGTTGGGAATTTAGATGTCATGGTGACATACAGGTATAGCAAAAACTATTGCTGATATGGCGATTCATGGAAACTGACCTTGCCTTTTATTTTTGTTCAAATGCATCTCTGAAGTGTGGCCGATTCATGGAAATTGACCATGTTTATTTTTGAAAATACTAAGAGTGAAAATGTAGGGTCAGCACGGACATACGTCATTATTGCTACAACCACTGATCAAAAGTGCTCACAGAGCACAGGGTCGCTTGAATCATACAACTTCCATCAGCAAATGTTAATGATTTCCTGCTCTAAATTGCTTTGACAATTCTATTTAAGCCAAACTAATCATGATTTTATGAATGTTATAAATGATAGAACCAACATCTTTTTTTAATTCACATTTTAATTAAATATTTTCAACCTTGCGGTCATCTTCAGAATATAATGTAAAATGAACCAAATTGAATTACAAAACAGTACTGTTTTCAATATACATGAATATAATACAGAACATGATTTTATGAATAACTGTATATATTTTTCCCAAGTTTGCTTGTGAATTCAATTCTACTCTCACTGTTCTGCCAAGCAAGCTCCTGCCACTGTAATGACATAGCTGAAGAGACATCTTCCATTTTACTATATCAAGTGGCCCTGACGGGACTCGAACTCACGACCCCAAGGCTGTGAGACCAGAATGATACCATCATCCCAAGCAGCTGGTGTCTCTTCATACAGTGGCAGGAGCTTGCTTGGCAGAACAGTGAGAGTAGAATTTAATCATGATTTTATTATAAATCTATGATTAAACTAGACTTAACTAAACTGATGTTTTTTAATTTGTTGATTAGCTAAAAGTAAACTAAATTACAAAAATTTTGATTAGATTAATCGATTAAAACTAATTTCGCCCCAACTCTGATTGATACACATGCTTCCTTTGATACATACATGTACAATACAAAATGTACATGTGAAAAGCACTGACATACAAAATCACTTTTTCATCTGTGTGCAGACTTCCAGTAACCAGATAATAATTATTTCACAACAATCTCTCTCACAAATTTTATACAAAGTATATTTCAACCACAAATACATTAATGTTCTCAGGGGGCATACAGAGTATGCATTGGGACAAACACTATTGCTATTACTATTGATAATATTAACTTGCAACCAAATGATGAAGTAGAATCAGAATAAATCAAAATGACTCACTAAATATTATTTACGTGTATATAAAAAAATAATGTTACATCAGTATTAGAACATTTCAATAAAAATGAAATGGTGACATATAGATATCAGTATCATCTCTAATAGTATATAATCAATTTCTAACAAATATCATGTTCATTTCATATTCTAGAGAACCAAATAAGTAACTAAACCCAGGGCATTTCAGGACACGGTGTTGGATGCAACTGTTGCACCACTTTTGCCTTGACACACTAGGACACTTGCCAATATTCTCACCAATGCAGATGATATTAGACAACATTTGGAGGATGCTCTGGTTACTTTTCCATGAAAGTGACATTTTCAAAGGACATTTTTGGTCACAAAGCATTGGATGTTTTAGTCACAAAGCATTTTAATATTACTAAATTTGATTATTTGGAAAAAGAGGTGAAATATTGTGAAGCTTTAGATAAATATCTAATGTTAGAACTAAAAGGGCCTAAAAGAATTGCTGTATGTATAGTCATAGGATCTAGTGTATTTTTCTCTAAATTAAGCTTAAAGATTTATAATTATAAGGAATTCGATGTAATTCTGGTGCATATAAAGTGAAGAATTTTGTTCACTACATAATGATCTTCTTTTGCATATAATTTGAGTATAATTATAGACAATTTTCCATAAATTACTTTAAGATTTTCCTCCCTTAAATTTGACATTGATTGTACTACCTTTAGTGTTGTTATACGTTGTCAAAGTATAAATTCATAGATATAAAAACTTCAAACTAAATAAACAGCAAACTTCAAATACTGATGATATCATATGTAACATGTGTTGCATTCTCTATTGACCAATACTTCTAACTTACTAAGTTCATTATATAAGATTTTAGTCAATAATTCAAACTTTAAAAATTGTATAGAGGTGGAAGTATCAAACTAACATTGGCCACAAAATAGTAAAAGACCAAAACAGATGTGTAAAGAGAACTCAAACTTGATTTTTGACACCAGCAATTACTCTATTGTTGGAAATCAATCTACATACACTAATCTTGCCCTCTGGCTTACAAAACCTTTCCATGTCAAATATGACACTGATAAAGTTGAAGCATTAGGAAATTCAAGATTAAAAAACCAAGAACAAAAAAACAACAAAATTACAAATGTAGGTAATATTAAATATCTGAATATTATAACAAAATCTTAGAAAAAAATGCTACTACATTCATGCTGTATGCTCCCCAGGGAGTTGAAAAAGATATAGTGTGACATAGATGCCATTTACCTGGTGTAAAGTGTAAAGTCATGTGAGCAATATACTTGGATCATGACTATAAACAACCACATTTACATTTACAATTATTCTACCCTTATAAAGTAAGGTATGACATAACAAGGATTTACTCATACATTAATTTCAACAGTATTCTAATTATCCCCATAACAAGCTTTTTCTTGTCATTTAAAATGGTACTTCAATCTAATATAAAATGCAGTGACAGCATTGTTTAAAAGGAAATCATTGAAGTTCAATTGCCCTGAAGATAAAATTACGCCTTATAAGATTGCAAAGTCTTGACTTATCATGTACACGATGCACTTCACATGTTCTTTGTGTGAAGCAGACGTGGTCACACAAAATATTTCCCAACACAAAGCGCCATAAAAGTCTGATTAATGACTTTTTTCTTGATGAACCAAAGCTGTTATCACCGCAGCTAAGGTTAGGCAATTGGGATGTCAACTGACAAGGTAAAAACAAGCACTTGTGACAATGAATTTTCTCAGCTACATTAGATATACATGCAAGAAACCACGTGAACCTAGCACACGTGGATTACGACACATCTTTTACACAATGTTTATTTACATTTTATCACGAAACAACAATGGTTTTTGAATTGTTGCCAATACACAGGCTTGAAATTGAATCAATATGTAAGTCCGAAAGCATTACCTGGGTCTACTTTTTTCAAAATTAGCTACCGGGGGAAACAATTTCAAAGTGACATAACTGGTTTGTATGGGGAATGAAATTGGAAACTGGACCTAATGATAATTTTATTGCCACTTGAATTTGACTATGTCAGTGAACTTATCCATATTCTAATTACTCTTTGTTCAAAATTTGAAATACATATGTATATAGCGTTATTATCTAAAGACTACCAATAGTTACCAGTACACATATTATATGCTTTCATTACAAGCATTATTATTTGATTACACAATAGCTTTCTATAATTAGCACATTGAAATGACCACTTTTGGAATAGCAGACCTCATAAGGTCACATAGAAAATTACATGCATTATTATTTGATTACACAATAGCTTTCTATAATTAGCACATTGAAATGACCACTTTTGGAATAACAGACCTCATAAGGTCACATAGAAACATGAAATAGGTCAGTCATGTGAATTGACCTGAATAAAAGACAATGAGGTCACAGAGGCTTTTGTCCAGTATTACAATGACTTGATGACCCATTGCCCACTTGATTACTGTCTATAACTTCCTGGAGGGCTGTTAATGTGTTGACTTTGTTATCAAAGTCAAAACACCCTTTGTTCATAAAACTATTCATAATTGATTTTTTTCTTCTTGAAAACTTTTTAATATCATCTTGGCATTAACTTAGGTGAAACAGCAGCAGGAAACAAAGGATTAGTATAATATAAAAGGTGAAGCATCTGAACAGACAATGATTACAAGTACAACATTCTAAAAACGATTAGCCTTTGTTCCATGGAAGAGTAACACACGCTTACATATGCCTTATCCTAATGAATATTGGGCAGGAGTGAGTCAAAGGTTGCTCACTCAAGACAAAGCCTGGATCATGTGGATCTAAATCTGTATGATGGCCCCAGATAAGAGGTCAATAATCTAGAAGTGTGTGGCTCAGAGAATCCCTAATCATATGCAGCAATCATGATATAGGTAAATGGAATCAATGTCAAACAAATTCCAGTGTCCTCTGTCCCAATGTTGTGTACACAATCAAACACATGCAGATATTTTAGAGGTAGTTTAGTTGTTTGACTTTCAACTGATGTATACACACTCATCCAATAAATATCTGAATATCATGTAACAGATCATATTGGTAGAGTAGTCTTATAGACATCTTATGAAAAATACTGCGTGTGCACCACAAGTATGCATCATGAACTTTGTACACGTGCATGTGTATGAACAAAAATATCATTGTAGACATCTATGTCCACTTGTTTACCAGTTCAGAAATCTAATATTCCTGATTATAGATGTACAAGGGATAAAGCAAATTAAGAGCCTGATGGCACTAACCTTGGGGGCACGGCCTCCGGTCTGGATGACCAGTCCCAGATCCAGTCTGTTGGGATGTCTGACCTTTGAACTGCTTGTAACACTTCCCCCTCCTAAAACAGAAATGTGACCACAGTTATGATTAAAGTTTTGCACGGTCAAACGCCTATAAATGGAATGTGGCCATTTTGTTTCTTTATCATAAATTTAGATTTGACAATTTTGACCTGAACACGACACATTGAAAATCCATAGACGCTAATATTACCTTAACTTTCAAGGAGACTATTCTTCTTTCTACCTTGACTGTCAAGTTGTCTCACAAAAGTTAAAATAATAAATAGAAACAGAATCCTTTACTGTTAAACATTGACAACTTGACAGTAAAGAGGCTTGTGTTATTTAAATGAAATATTTTCAACATGTGATTTACAGAAATCATGACCACTAAAAAAATGTCAACAATTAATTGGATATCAATGAAATTGACTTTTGTTATAGCCATGCCAGAAAGCCAGTTGCTGCTTATTGTGTTTATTTGCTTATTAAACATAAATCTATAGGATCTTATATAGACAAAAATGCTGAACAAAGCAAATGATCTGTATTGTGCACTGCACTACGTCCTGAAAAAGGTAACTTCTCCTCTGTGTGACATTAGTCATAAAATGAAGGCATACATCAGATGATTAACATGGTATTATATTTGACAGTGTACATCAACAGCAACTTTAACGGTTAGGTAATAATGGTGAACTGTGATTAAAAAAAATCCATCCTAAATTTGTTATCTATACTTTGACTTGATATAAAAGTATTCCTTCTCAACGTCTATACGGCTTAGATCTATCTCATAGTCACCAAGTCTATCAAAATACATACACCTTCGCAGTAATAAATATGAATGCCATGCAAAATATGACCAGTGAGTATCACCAATTCAGACCTTTATACTGCCGATCATAGAAAGTAAGTTTAAGTGGCTGTGTACTAAATGATAATTGTACTGACAATGGCCTCTTTCAATTCACCTCAAATGCTACATGAGTGCTTAATACTTACATGAATAGCGGGTATTGGCAATGATGCATACTCATTGTTGGGGCTGTGGGGACTTTTTGGACTGCAACAAAACAAGAAAGACTTTTACACGTTCAACAATGCCAAATAGTTTCCATGTTATGAAAAACAGGACAAGCTTTGTGTCTTAAACACATAACAACATTTGAATCAATGAGGTCTTGACACTGTCAGAATGATTGTACTAAAAACTGAGTTAGACGCATGTAAATGATCATAGCATTGTAGCTAAAGAATAAAGATCAGTGTTATTATAAAGTATGTGTTACATTAATGCTTCATTAACAAAGACAAATGATACCATACCTGCCTTTACTGCTGCTAGCATTGCTACTCATTCTTGAAGAGCCTCTTGACTCTCTCTGAGCCTCTAGCAACAGTTTTTCCATCTGATTTGAAAGTCCTGGCAGAGGAGTGTTTCGACTTTGGTTCAAAACGTCTGGTGTCACACAGCCACTCTTCTGCTGTTGAAAGTGAAGCTCTTCCCACGACTCTGTAAAAACAAGGAGATAAATTTGTATACACAGTTTATATAGTGATTTCATTACTTTTCCCAAGAATTCCTGCTTAAACCAAATGTTGCTAAGAACAATATGGTATAGGTTTTAACTTTAGTACAGTAATTGTATTGGATTTACCGCATTGTCTTTCTGAAGTTTCATACAGTGCTCATTAGATAAATGAGTTAGTCATATAATATTGGCTTTGATGTTAGTAATAATCTCAATATTGTCAAACATCACAGTAATTTTAACAGCCACTCTGTGACAATCTTTCCATGTCAAATCAATGATCGTTGTCAAACAAACACCAGCATGAGTCCAAGTTTATTTCAATCAATACAGCATCTGAACATACTTTATGGAAATATATTTATCAACCATTATGTTGTAAGCAGTTTCAAAACTTGATTAGCACAAGGCATCAACTTAAAGTGGCTCTGAGATAGTGGCAAAATTCAGGACATGGCACTTGCTTAGTGGCTAAATATTGCGCCATTACTGATGCTCAGCTGATTGTTGCAAATCCGCTAATATTGAGACGAATTGTGAAGAAATCCTGCTAACCATAAATGAAATTACGTACTCACCATTAAGAATATTTTCTCCTGAACCCGATCGCTTACTTGACTCCATTTTGTTGGTTCCTACGAATGTGTTCAGGATGAAACAAGCTGAATTTATAACTGCAAAATGATTTTGACACGACAGTGTTTTTGTTTTGATGTGACGTCACACCTGCTCATCACGTGAACAAAATTTTATGTCAAGGACACTCATTGGCCAACATTTATTTTATTGTGTGCATTATGAAAATCATGACATGGGGGCTCAAACCGAATGAGTGTGCTCTTACTGTTTGCATTATGAATTTAAAAAAAGGAAGTGTTCTTATCACCGGAAAACACAAGGAAATTGATACTTTTCAATAATTGATCAGGAAAATATAATAAAGCTATCTCAATTGGTACATAAAAACATTAAAATATACTTAGTAGCAGGAATAAATCTCATGTATTTGTGTTAATAGGTATTTACAACATACATGGTGTTTCAAATTCTAACAAAGCTAATCACTTTCACAGGACAGTCTGACATGGAATATTTTAGAAAAAATAACAACTAAAAATACTTTCAACTATTTATTTGGTGGACATCTCATTTCCTTGCATGAGCTAAATCAAATGGTAAATGATGGAGAGTTAGGCATAGTGGAATGTCATTCTCGTTGAGGTCTTACACCATTTGCAGTTGAACAATGATTTTTTTTTAATTTTAAAATTTAATTTAAATCAACAAACATTTAAATTTAACAACATAGAATCATTCAATTAAGACATTTTTAAAAAGAAAGGAAATTAAGACAAACTTTCAACTAAATTGTGTGAATGATCATTGTAAAGTTGTCAGTTACAACAGTATTAGTATACAGCATTAATAATCTAGGATTATTGATGATCATAAATTATGTATAACATCTCCATCTTCTTCATACCAGACAGCTAGGCCTATTGGCAGAAATGTTCCTAAATTCCTATATATACAGAAACAGTTCTAGTTTAATAGATAGCGTCACTATCGGTAAACCCTAATATAGTAGTAGATCATGAGTGCAACAGCTAAACATCAGGAATTCAAACCTGTAAAGGACTGAAAACCATTTTTTGATGATCCTAATATGATGCAATATCTACCATTTACCCCTTTTACCCCAATCCTTGGGTTGCCAATGCATACATTTGGGGTCAATTCTTATTTTTCGTTTTTCCATTGCTTTTGAATGAGTGTCTATTGCTTCATTTGTAATGGTAATTATATACTGTCCCTTAAAATAGTTGATCAGATTCAAATGCTGAAGAGTTGAAATTACATCTTCCTTTTTTATACTTGTCATTTCAGAAATTTCATTTATGGTTATACAAGGCATTTCTCCGTTGTCTTGCATTGGCAGACCTATAAGTATTTCCAATATTGTCTGTGACCAATAACTGCGATAAGACAGTAAACCAAGATCAGACAAAGGTTTTTCTGGAGATCCTGTTTTTCCTTCAATTTTTGACAGTTCATAACTGAATTCCATCAACATTTTTCCATAACCTTTCCTTTGATATGGAGGCAATGTTAATATACAAGCAACATTGTAATCTTCAGAGGATTCTTTTTCCTTGGAAAAGAATCCTACAATGTGGTAGCCAAGAGTATCAAGTTCACACATCACATAGAACAAGAACGGATCTGTATCATAGTACAAGGTCTTGTGATCAAGAAACAACTTTGCCAAGAGACACAAATTTTGGGCATATGTTTTGTTTTTCCTCCCATCTATTTCAAAGAATGAGATGTGACCTTTCCTGTAGATTTCATTCCCTGGAGGATGCCTCATCGGGCACTTATCAAGATGGCGCTCCAAACACTTCACACTCTTCACATATTTCAAACAGAACTCGCATATAAAGATCACAGGAAGTGTTGTCAGTTCTTGTGGGTAAGGAGAAAAGTACCATGGCTTGATGCGGTGTCGTCCTATTTCTATGAGATCTATATTCTTCATGCGGGTGACAATATCGTCATGGTGGGCAACCATACTGCCCGTTTGGCGAGGTTTCTTTTGGTCTGGCTCTTCAGGCACTGGGGTCGCAGTATCCAACCTAGTAAATTGTCAAATAAGAAGACTACTTTAACAAATATCATGAACAGAATACTAGAAAATATTCATTAAATTTATAATGCTTCCATAATCTAACAGGTTGCACTTGTATTCTATGCCAATGAATTCCAGCAGTAGATAATTTCAAAAGCTGTCGTTTAGAGCATCAGCACATAGATGACAATAGATAATTAATTAAATAGCTTCTTAACATGAATCAATCAATCTTATATGTACCTAACTAAATCATTAGCACTGGCACTTGTGGCCATCTTGAGTGCCTTTCCTGAAAGCCCTTTACGTTCTCCATTCTTATCTGATGGAAGAGGTCGCTGTGGTAGGAAGCAATCTGTGCTCTGAGAGGTCTTTAGCGCCCCCGCTGCTTTGTCAAGTTCTTCTACTTTTCGTTTTCTACTTGCCGCTGAAAGTTAAAATAATGAAGATTGTATAACACCCTGGCAAGCTTAAACATTGACACTACTGTAGACACTTCTACACCATAGTTACACAAGTTTTGGACAATTTGAAGTCATAGAAGCAAAACATCTCAGCAAAATATGATATAAAATTACGATGTAAATAGTTATTGATTTTACACATTGATCATGATCCGCAAATATTGATGTTCAGGTACCTGAAAGTGTGGTCTTTTTCATTCCAGGAATCGGTGTCGTGGGTGTAGGCGGTACATCTTTATCGGGTGAATTAGCTCTTGAAGAAGGTCGACTGATTCCATTGGCATTTGCGCTCTTCAATGGAGTTTTTGGTTGATTTGCCAAACTGGGGGCAGCTGCTTCTTGTTTTTTAGGTTGCTCAAGTTTGGCCATATCCATCCGGTCTTCGAGTACCCACTCGTCAAGTCGTTTGTTAAAGTCATCATAATGAATGTAATAGGATTGCTTTCCCTCGCTAATTTTTCTTATACTTAGAATTTCAGCCCAATGCCAATCCCCTGTCATGGCAAGTTTGACAGGAACACGGCACCCTTCGGACACTTCTTTATCGTCATTAGTCATGTTATTAGTTTTTATTTGGATTTAAAAGTTAATGTCTACCTCTGCCTGTGTATGTGATAAACCACTTTACCACTCTTAGACAACCTCTAGATTTCTTATTATCCGATTATAATTGAATCTGTGCGCTTATCTATGTTCACAAATTGGCCCCTCTATTGCCAACAGTGGAAACACTCTTATTTTATAAATTTAGTTGCTTCGTAAATGAGGTCGTATTTTGAACATAACTTAGAGAATCTTCGTGTCTATTACTCAATACGCCTAGCTGTCTTAATATAGATTAATAGATATATGAATTTCTGACAATACTACGCAAAACCTTTGGTATAACACCTGCAAACTGCAGTCCTGCTTCGGTTAAAGGTTTTTAACACAACGTTCTTTATCATTTTCTCAGAGGCACAATAGCATGATATCTGGACAGTCACGATGATGACGTTATGAAAAACTAATGTATTTTAAGATATATTTTGTTTCGTTTAGTTTGATTAATACCAGCGATATTACTTCACAAGAGAACTTGTAAGCTTTCACCCATACATAGTGCTTCATCAGACTCAATATAATCAATCATACTAGACTGAACAATTAACCATCTCGTTATTTATGGAGAATATGAATGACTACCAAATTCATCTGTATACCTTCTTTATTAATATATAATGTAACAAAATGTGAATTATAATCTGGTATTTTGAACACTTGTCTTGGAATATCATGGATAGACATACGTTCAACATTATTCATTTTATTTTAGAACACTGCAAACATTTTCAACTTCATACAACATGTATATTGAATCACTTTTCTTTTACACAGACACATTCAAACAATTCAATCAATTAGGAAATAATCACTTAACATAATCATTTTTACATATATTTACATAACACAACCTATGACATTATAAAGTATTATGTTTTTTTAGAAAATAGTTATCTATTTATCTATTCTTACAGCTCCCTTAATGTCACTATGCGATAATGGTTACATTGTCAAAATTGTAACAAAAGTAACATCTGTTGCATTATCAGGAATTTCATCAGCAAAACTATCACATCACTTTGTTGTAACACATACGATAATATAATTATATACAAACTACTCTCAAACTAAACAATGTCAATTTACAGCTATTCCAAAAAGCTATTCAAAGATTCTCTTCCAAAGGAATGCCATGGTGATGGGAAAACTTTAAAACTACATGTATAATATATCCGGTATGACACATACAAATATATATGACATAAAATGGGTATTTGATTTACCATCATCATTTTCAGTACAAGAATAGTATAAATTAACTTCATTTAACATATTGCATGTTCTGTCTGTTAGTACTTATATCTACAGAACTGGTGGTTTTCCAGTGCACACTGATTCAATCTTACTCGTAAACACTCCTTTTGCAATTTTGTTACCTATTTTTTCTTGTGTACGAGATGTATAAAATAATTTTTCATGTTTGAAAGCTAAGAACATAAATGAATTTTAGCTTATCCTTTATAAGGCTGTTCAAAACTTTATAACTACTAGATAGTAAATTAGTTGATTGTTTGAATAAAATAAAACGTGACAGTATCTTGTATATACTATATTGAGAACTTACCCCTCTTGTGACTTTTAACAGAATACAAAAATACTTAATTTTAAAGCAAAATCTGCAATTTAAATACCGGGTACTTCATAAAAAACAATTATTTGAATATGAAACGTAGTGCTCCCATTAAACTCTAGAGCATTTTCTAACCTCCACTAACATATATTATATCGTCAGTTAAAGTGAACATGATTTAAATGCAAAGACAATCTAAAATAAATCACATCTCAGCACTTTGAAATAGCCAGTTAAGAGTATAAGATGATAGTTTAAAAGAAAGTGTTATTAGAAAAATAATAAATCCAACATATTCATGAAATGGAAATAACCGTCAAAAAAAGGACAAATCAAAATTTGCTGTGTGTCATGATTTACAAAACAAAGAAAAACAAAATATGATCTTCTTAATACAAAATAAATTATACTCTTTATGCAAAACTCCTTTGACCACTTTGGCATTTGATCATCATCTAACTTATCAAAAATCTACGTATTTAAATGTTAGATCTACACTTTGACTATACAATCTAGAAATTGCTAGAGTAAGAAACTATTGTTGTCACCTACAAACTAGCATTTGTGCACATTATTACATGAGCAACTGATCTTTTAGCAATACGATTGTGATGGATAAACTCAAATTCACATGCTCCACATTTCAGTCTTTTTTGTTTATCTTTTTGTCACAAAAGGCATCTATTTCACATGAAACACGAACACACAAAATTATGAACAGAGATTTTAATAATGTTGAAAAGTAATTTGTTTAGATACCAGTACTTTCTTTCATTTTAATTTATTCTTACACTGAGCCTTTTTCATTCTATCTTTATCTTGCAAACTGAAGTGTCCCACAAAAATCTAAACATACATTCTGTCAAACGGTAAAAACTTTGACAGGATTTTCTGTTGTGTTCATATTAGCATAAATAGATTACAGATTCAATACTTCATACTTTAAAGTCTTTATTAGATCATCAAAATTTGTCAATTAGGTATTCATAAAATCAGGAGCATATCAATTTCTAGGTGCACCACTTCAACTTTAATGTATTCAATGTCATTAATGTACTCAGAGCTGTGTGATTGTTAGTTCAAGTCCTTGTGCACTTTAATGTGTGAAATTCTTTGATGTGTTCATGTTGTCGAAACTGAAGTCAATGAAAATGTGTTCACCCCATCTCTATGTTGACAGCATCCTCACAAGGCTGTAATGGCAATGCCTATAATGAGACTTTCAGCAGTAATTAATGTACCAGTAGTATAAATGTATATTTTAAGAAGGCCTTATAATTTAACGGAAAGACTAGTAACGTTTTTGCCATAACACATCCTATAGATTAGTGAGTGGAGTGTCACTCACATGCGCTATGAGCTGACTAGTTGCCACGTGGTTACTCGCCCTTGAGCCGCTTGCTGTACTCTTCCTGCTGCTTCTCTAGCATCGACTGCTTCGGCCGACTCCGCTTCAAACCGCCGTCCCTGCAAATAACGCGAGTGAAATAAACTGAAGAACCTCTTTATGCATTTTAATCCATAGAGCCTAATCATATTTGTGTGATCTATTGATGGGGCACAAAAAATGGCCTGAAATTCGTATTTAACTACTCCATAATGTATCTTAAAACAAATAACAAAACTAAACGCTCTGAAGCTTGCATTTATGCCCTTCGCCTTTTTACTTTTAATATTTACTATTATTGTAATCCTTAAGAGCTGGATCACATCTGTGTGACTGTGTTCAATGAACAGAATCTGATGTGATGTGAATGGACCTGTGGTAAAACAGGATGCTTTTTATGTAGTTTTTGCTTATCTTAAATGTTCTAATTATAGCTCAAGATTAGTTTAATTTCCCTGCAAGAGAATTGTAAACAAATGTCCATGTTTTTTTTTCTAGAATATCAGCAACTCGAGCATTTTACTGTTATACCGACAGATTTATAACAATGAATTTCTACTGCAGACTCCTTAAAATATAGTATTCTTTCTCCAAGTCAATAGGCCTACGGTCAAGTAGCGGTTACTGGGACTCAAACCCTGTAGCACTACCACTGTGGCAATTCTCTACATGAATAAAAGTCTAATAAGACCCAATTTTATCAATTATAAAATATCTATTCATAGTTTACCTCAGTATGCTCAGAAACCTACCATAAACCAACTAAATTTAATTTATAATCTGGCTACGCTCATTGTAAAACCTGCATGACGCTTGGACTTACCAGTCTAGATCAACAAGACCTCCCTGCATTGCTATTTCACCCTTTATCCTGTTAGCAAATGCCACAGCATCTTCATCAGGCTACAAAGACAAAGGCTATGATTAGAGTAAAGAATTCATTAAAAACAATCAATTTACACACACATAACCAGTTCATTAGCAATGCATAGTATAAGGGAACGTGAAGTTTTTAATTGAATATCAGTTGAATTATAATACAGAGGATAAGGAAAGAGATTGATTTAAAATATGTACTTGCTACATGTGCATACAAATAATTGAACTACGAAACAGACTCAGGTTGGTCTGATTCAGGTGTGGTGATTGAAAGGGTAAAACCTTTACCCCTCACTTTGGACCTCTTATAAATCAGACAGTTTTAATTCTGGACGATTGAGCAAATAAGCAGAATAATAAAATATCAAAATAAAAACTAAAAGCCCCAACAAACGCACCTCATAGTTCATGGAAATCATTGATATTCCCAGTAAAACCCCTTCGATTCGTAAAGATATGGTAGAATCTATGCATTAAAACACCCAGCCTTCAAATGGTCTCCATAGGAAGGTAGTGTCTTTGTGGATGTTTGATGAGTCTCTAATATAAAGTTTCTGGACCATGAAAATCAGTCCTGTATTAGAGGTGGTCTCGGTATAGAGGTGGTGTTAACTGGAGGTTGGACTGTACGAGCTGCACAGGCATACCCGCTTGGTCTGTGGTGGCAGGTACCACACGTCCCCGACCAGCGCCCACGACGTGAGGATCATCACCAGGTGCTGAGACAGCGTCTGCTTCGAAGAGTTCCAGAACGGGTCCGCAAAACGCGGGTCGTACTGCAAAACAGACACTAAAGTGACATGATATCCGTGCACTTCCGCAATTAATGACTTTCATAAATTTGCACTTTTTCCTCATTTTTGTGAAGATTTGTTCTTGTGTACAAGTGCATTGTAGATACAAGCACAGGACGCTTTAACTTAATGTGTTACACTCATATACTGGATGTAGTGTCAACATGGTTCTGAATCAGTGAGCATTTTTACACGGATTTACTTGATGACTGTCAAAACTGTAAAACACACACCCAGGTTGGCAAAACAAGTGCCATGCTGTAAATTTTGGTGAAATTAATCATAAAACCATGAAATTGATATGAAAGTTTTGTAAATTAGTAAACAGACGATAGAGATACGTGGAGGGAATATTACAGTCACACATCACTCTCAAATGGGTAAAGACAGAGCACCTATAATAACATGAACAACAGTGCCCCAGATAAATTTTTATCAATACTAGTCTACAGGACTAGTATTGCAAAAAAAGTTACTGTTCTTCCAAAAATATAGCTCATCCTGCATGTTCTACACCTTACGGTCTTGACAAAAGTTGGTAGTCTGTAGGACAAGTAAGTTTAGTCGTCTTGTTGGTTAAATACTAGTCTCGGACTAATAGACGAGAACTCATCTGAGGCACAATCAATATGGTTTAACATTAAGATCATAGCTATTGAGAACATATCGTTACCTTAATAGCCACTGGGTATATTGTGCCGCCAACCTCAAAACTGCCCTTCTTGAACATCATGATGGAAGTGTTGTTGATGCATGTGCCTGAAAAAGAAATCAATTGTCTATTATTATTAACATTTCGCATGGAGCCCTAAATCATGACTTTATAGGGCTCTACATGGGCCACAAGGGACGCATTCTTACAGGTCTATAGACACGAGAGTATTGAGACTCATCAGATTTCTTCGATATAAATATCATACCAAAAAGTGACACAGGTACTGTTTGGGATGTCCTAAAAATGGACACAAGGAGTTGACATGGCTCTTATTTTTGGGACTCAGGTATGTTTTTTATGGCAATTTGGATGATGAGGAAACAGCAACTTGTTACAGCATTACCAAATAAAGATTTCAAGTAATACTTTTCAGTATACACCTGGGCCACGAATAGAGGAAAAAATCATGCTCATCCAGTGGATGAGTACTTGTCCTATGTATAATTTACTCAATGCCAATCAATACTCTGTATAATACTCTGTATAAATACAATTGCATCTTTAATTTGCAATGATTGTGAAAAGAGCAAATAGCTCAAATTCTTAACCCGTCCAGACAACAAAGTTACCTGTGTCAAACTATATAGGATAGCTGTGTATTTATTGCGTATCCATGGCCCCGAATTACATACTATCAGTTCATGGCTGGATAGGTGACTATGCATATATATTTCATAAGAAAAAGAATGAGAAAAGAAATAATCATGGGTGAAAACAATTACATATAGCCTCCTGGAGAAAACTTGATTATCATTATTTACCTTCTGGAAAAATCAGGATGGGAAGTTTATTGGTGTCTTCAACGTGCTCTCGTAACCTGTAAAAACACAGGCAGCTTGTTGCAAGAAGGTAAATAAATATCATCATTCCAAATCCTACACACACTTTCTAAAGGACTATACATGGGTTAAAAGTGAGATGATCATGGTCACAGTCACTTTTTTGATCCTTTTAACCTATAAAATCGACACATTGAAAATCCTTAACCCTATTCGATATATAATATTCCTACTACCAATAATAATAATTATCTACATAAAGATAGAAATGGTCTCTATATAGAAGTGGTCTGTATCATGATGTTACCTGCGAGCAACGGCCGAGCGATCCTTGGCCTCGGACCGCTGGAACCAGATGTGGGACTCTGCCCGCGACATGGCGCGCTGCATCGTGCCCATGAAGCCTCCTTGAGCCTGGCCAACCTGAAACACACAACACCAAGTAAGCAAGGCCCAAGATAAGTCTCAGACTAGTATTAAACCACAAGGACGAGTAAGAATTTTAGCTACTACCAACATTGTCAGAGCTGTAAGGTCCTGTTGACAAGTAGCACGTTTTGATCTAAACCTAATCCTGAGTCTAAGTGCAATTACATTGGTGTTAGGATTTGCATTCATCTTTGCAGATCCATGAAAATTGTCGATATATCTTCATAATGTCAGTCTCTGCATCTTCATGTAACCGCTTTTTTCGATGCGTAAAAATTAGTCAATCTTTTTAGCAGAACAAGTGGATATTTCATGAAAATATATGAAGTATATTATGGGGCTTTACTCGTCCTGCTCACTGGTAGCACTTTGTCACCTAATCCTCAGCCAGTCTCTGTCATCAGTCACTCACCATGGCGTAGCAGTTGTCAGTGCCCAGGATGATGATGTCGATGGGGGATGTGTGATTGGCCACGCAGATGCCACCGCCGCCTGCTAGATTCTCTCTAGAAGTGAAGAGGACACAGTCAATGTCAGGGTCACAAATACGTACCCGTCTTATCGCCCAAGACAGGTATCTGTGGTGCCTGGACTGGTAACAAATTTGAGTGACTTGTCCTATGGACGGGGATTCTCAATCACTTCAAATGATTGAAACAATTACATTTACATAGAGCTTATCGAATGGGATGAGTAAATTTTCTCTAGAACGAGTATGATTTTTTTTATATTGGTGTCCCTGAATATACGGGAGAAAAAAATCACCCCCCCTATATTGAGAGCATCTCTAAAGTAAGACCACTTTTCAGTGTCCCATGAAGAGACTAATATGAACCTCAATAAAGACACCACCTCTAAATGGAGACGACTTGAGGCCAGTTCTAAAGGTGGTCTTAATAGAGGTTCTTCTGTAGTTTACACTGGAGTCACAAAACTCAAATGTTTTGAACTAGGTGTCTAACATCAATATGAAATGTGAAAATCAAACATTAGGAGTCTAGTACCCTTAAAGAGTCAATTAAGATATTAGATGCTGAAGAAGCTTTAGCTACCTGTTGTGAAACCTGATGACAGCCGAGAATGCGCGGGACATGATGCGGTAACATGTCAGACTCAGATGGAAGTGAAGCCATTTTTTCATCCTGGAAAATGAAAAACGTAATTATTCCGAGAACCTTTTCATTAATTTCATGTACATGTTGGTTGGAATTCGGTGGTGACGAATGTAAGACACATCAAAACTGACGCACAGACTAAATGGGTTCAAAGGTTCACATCTTATCTTATAATAATAGCATTAGTGGCAACAGAAAGATTAAAAAGGCTTTGAAAATGAAAGTTTTATCATAGAAAGCTTTGCCTATTGATTTGACCATACACCAGTTTACAAAACTTAGATGTACTCACTTTCCATTTGGAAGTTGCCCAATCACAGCAGTACCAGCTATCATGAGACCAATCGCAAACAGAGCCAGTATCGTCCTATAAAAACACCAGAACTAGACATTGCGAGTTTAGGTAGTTACAAATACTATTACAATGATGCTACAAAATTCCATGTATTGCCACGATCTAATATATTGCAACCATAAGATGCTCAAATAAATGAAATTGTGTATAAAATTGATACTGATTCATAGAAACATAAAAAGACAAAAAAGAAAAAACATAATCAAAGGTGCTTGCCATTTCTATATTTGACTCATCAAACTTATCAATGATCATTCTTCGTTTTTTTCAAGACAAATGTTACATTTGTGTGCATTATTATTTTTTTTTCCATGAAATGGCCTATGGACTCAATGAAGTGATTCCATTTACCTGAAGGGGAAGAGGATGCAGTAGCGGAGTATGCAGCCGATGAACCACAGAATCGTCAGACGCACACTAAAAAAAATCATCAGTCATTAGTGGAAAATATAAAAGCCTTTTTGTTGATAAATTAAAGAGTTTTACTACTTTCAGTCTTCTGTTGATAGCAAACTGATGACAATTGTTTGTTGATACACAAAAACTTGCTACCTCAAAATCTGTCATCTCAACAACTAAGATCTCTGAAGTAAATTACTTTACAGTAAATTAGGCCTAGCGATCTAAGATAATTCACATGGTTTTTAATGTAATAACAAAAATTTCTTATTCTTTGAAAACAGTGAAGACATTACAGTAGAACCCTTTGAGGTAGAACCTCCCATTAGGACCACCTCTATGAAGAGACCACCTGTATAATAAGACCATTTTTCCAGTCCCAAGCTTCCATACAGATATCACATCCCTATAGAGAGCACTTGAGGCGCCCATCCAATCGTCCCAGACGTATATCTGTTTTGTCAATTTTGAGTTACTTGTCTTAAAGACGATTATTTTCAATCATCCCAAACATTCAGTTTCCATTGCATTTACATAGAGTTTGTTGATAAGGATGCGTAAATTTCAGTTAGACGGGAATATTTTTCAGGATAACCGTGCAACGGACAAGTGTGATTTTTCTTCTATTTGTGGCCCTGAATCTCGGAGTGGTCTAAATATAGAGGTTCCACTGTGCTTGTTGATGTGCGCATTGATCAGGGACGTGTGTACCTGATGAACTCATGTGAGGTGTTGGTTCTTGTCAGTAGGTTCCATGAAGAAAGCTCAGCCGCATCAAAACGCTGGGTCACATCATCCTCTATGATGGACTGAAAAATTATACAAAGGAGAAATATTGAAGCAGCGGTGAATGCATATGAATGTCAGAGAACAAACAGCAATTCACCCAGAAGTGTCGCTTTTTAACGTGTTATGAACAATACATTGAAAACTGCTAAACTAGTTAAAATGTATCATCACGAAAACTGTGAAGCGCTTCATGGTGCATTTTAAACCTCTTATTCTGCTTATGGTATTTACTTCTGCAACCATCTTACTGCTTGTCAGAAATACCAAAGGTTCATACAGGGAGTTACATCATATTCTTATACACTACAAAAACAAATCCAAAATCAAAGCCCGTTTTATGTTGATGTGAAATTTTCAGAGAACCACTTAATAAGTATGGATTCGAACTGACAACCTCCCACTTTACAAGCCAAACCAGTCATATGTGTAAGCAGGTGTGCTACCATTACACCACTCATCCCTTATGCATCAACGTGATTTTTTACACTGGAGATCCAGCAAGTGCCTCAACGCTGTCACACTGTGGTGCCACTGTACTCTTCCCCTAAATATTCCTAATCCCATCGCAGCAAGCAAGCCTGTATTGACCTGGTTTGGTCTAATAAACACTGGGGCCACTTAGTTTTACATCAATGCACTTACCATGGTTTAGTTCAACTGACCTGGATACCCTTCTTGGTAAAGTCGAGGCCGTCAGCCATAAAGAAGCCAGTTTGCAGCTGCTCCACTGAGCGTTGGTAAGTGAGCAGTGGAGGGTGTCTGGGCTGCTCAGAACTTGTATCTCCATCACTCACAGCTTCACAAAAAAGCGGAGAAGCAATAAGTGAAGTTGTGATTTAGAACATATGAGCTGGCTTTTGACAACGTTTTAAATTTACAACTTGATGATAAAAACAAAATTTTAAGAGAAATGTAACCCATTTAGAGGATCGATTCATAAAATCTAATCCTTGAAAGAAAAACATACAAGTGGACCTATTGAATCATAATTATAAAGATAGTGGCACTTTAACGCATGTTACAAATTATATTGACTTGGTACTTGATATGATAAGATCAGAAGCTGTTTGGTGTTTGGTAACTCTTACTCTTTATATTGAAATAAACAATATTAAAACATTTTATCTTTTCAAATTGAAACACATGCTTTCTACTAGTATATATTTGTTTGAGCTTTTCAAAACATTCAGTATTAAAAAAATCAACTTACCAGAGTATGTTTTTGGTCCTAAACTTTCAGTTTCATCATTCGCATTATTTTCTTCTCGAAATGATCTTGATCTTTCATGCTTGACAATTCTTTCCTTGCCCCACTACAAAAAATTTGAATAAATGTTACCGGTAAGTTTTTGGACTTATTTAGATTTTAGACCTGATGAGGAATCAATTTATTCGAACGTACCTAGGCAATAAATTTTAGAAAACCTTATTCAAATTTAGCCTTCTTTTGACAAACCTTTCAACAGGAGTTACGACATAGATGTAGAAACAAAAATAATGACAGGACTTGCTGCCATTCAAATTCCGAATTTAGCTTATGAAAAAAAAATTGGACATTTCATTTCCAAAGCAAATATTTCCAGGCGCCATATCGTTGCACCTGCCATCACGCGGAAACAGCCAAGAATTGCTGATCAATCGAGCGGCGCATTTGAATCAATAATCGCATTAAAGAGTTACCACAGCAATGTTCTGCACCTTTTTTGGCGTGTTTAATTATGTGCTCGTTTGATCTTTGCCTTATAGCAGTCAATGAGGTGATTGTTTATAGGTAATGGTGGAACTAGATGTAAACACAGATAATTGTTTTCAATAAATGATGGTTTGCATATACTTATACATCACTATACACTTACTGAACACTATTTTGATGAAGGAACGGTCCCATCTTTTAACATCTGACATCTGGTGTATTTTACGATGTTTACTGCATTTATTGTGGTTTTGAAATTTTATTTCAAAATTTTGTGGGTGGAATCAAACCACCCCAGCCCTGCCACACCTTTACACAACTTGTCAGGACAAGTATCTTTTGGGTAGTAATAGTAACTTTTTAAAGTTACTAGTCCTGTGGAAGAGTAACTATATATTGACGCCTTAACTGGGAGACTGTAGACACGACCAGGAATTTAACCCAGTACCTTCTGGTAAGGAGACTAATTCCTTATCGAATATATTCCCGTGTTGGTAAACATATACATGGCGGACAGACCACTGGATTTCAAGTGGCAACGTCTGGCGGGATAAACCGCAGCTAGCATCCCCATTGTCCTACTAAGCCCCATTCTAATTATTAGAGCAAATCACATCTGTGTTAAATGAACAGAATGTAATGTGATGTGAATGTAGCCCTGGTAAAGCAGGACGACTAAGCCCATAGACGAGTATTTTTATTCACTCTAAATATAATGATCAATTGCCCCGGACATTTACATAGAGCTTACTGCGTCATAAGTTCGCGCCCCGGCCTTGGCAGACTTTGTGGCGCCAAACAGTTACGATGTTCGTCTGCCACTGTACTGCAGATTTCCACACAGCGTGTCGCTGCTGTCGAGTATACAAGACGGTGGCGACACCAAGCCCGAGGTTCGGAAGCCTCGTTAAAAGGAGTGTCCCGTGTATAGGACAGTCATCCCTCTGCACGTAAAAGAACTCACCTAGTTTGAAAACTATAGCTAGTGTGATCCCTCCACAACCCCGAGGCTCAGTTGGCTGCCTAGCCTGCCTCTGGAGGGCCATGTACCAACATCACGTGGCCTCCCTCTGCTATAATCATCAAAACTGATGGCTGCGGAATATTCACTCAGATACAGATACAGAATGTTTGTTGACAGGCTAGCCGCTATGTTGAAACCTCTCACTTCTTATCTTTTTAGGTTTTATTCTATTAGATCCCCTCTACAATTAAATTTACAGTAGACTAGATATCTAGTAAATCTAAAAATTGTGTCCCATTTCAACGTTATCAAAATGAACCACTTGAGATAAGAAACAAGAGCAACGGTTGACTGCGACAAATGTAAAGCGTGCAGATGACCTATATATAGCATAGACATCTTGATTGATGATGGTTGACAAGTCGATTGTTATCAAGATTTGTTTATGTTCATCATTTTACGTGGATGATTTTCAGTCGTAAAAATATAAACTATTGCCTTACCTCAAAAATGATAACCAAAACATTCACGTAGAATTCTCTGATACCAAAGCTTTTTCCAAGTGCTGCTAGAATTATTACACAACTTAGCAAGAATACTGCAGGAATGTAGATTAAAATTGCAGAACCAACCGACAAAACTGCCCAGACGTCCATTTTGACAGTTGGCTAAAGGTCAAGGATATGAGAATGTTGCCAACAGTAGCGTCATTTTGTAAGACCGCTAATATGATATTAGTACAGTGCACCTACTTTTTAATCTTCAATTTTCAAAATCTCCACAAAAATGATATATATGTGTGAGAGAGAGAGAGAAGTCCACAAAAATGAATTTATATCATTAGAATAGACACTCTATTCTTTTTCTTTTTGATTTTGGTTCATCCACAGTATCTTTAATATAATACATGAACACACATGAAATCATGTAAATGATGCATGCAGCATAAATAGAAAAGTACATTAATAGTTGTAACGTAATTCAAACTATTAACTATGTGATTTAAAAAAATCTATTTGGTACACAGCATAAATAGACAAAAAGGGTGAATGTGTAACATAAATTATTATATCGTGTGAGGTCTTGGGCAAACCCAGCTGATGCGTTACAAGAACAAATGCTGATAAAATATTACAACGAACCTGGTTTTCGTATTCATCATTCTTTTAAAACAATAATACACTGGGTTTAAAAAATGTGAAAAAGTAGTCCAGATGTGTACAAGCATGATAATCATAGTATACCCTTGTTCGATCAGGGGTGATAACCCTCTCTGGGTTATCGGATGCCTCTGGATCATGATAACCAATGAAATTATATGAAAAAGAATGATAATAAAAAGTACACAGCATAATGAAAAGAATATTATTGAAGATAGACAAATATCATGTGTATACTGTGTATACCCTCCTTTATAGCTCTATGAAAAACTAAAAAAAATACAATCAAAATTCAGTAAAGAAAAAACTCTATCAATAAGTTAAAATAACAATTATTATTCGAGATTAAGTCGACTCATTAAAATGTGTAAATAGAATTACAAACAGTACAGTTTTTTTAATGTTAATAGTTACACATTACCTAGTGTTCTAAGTAACAGTATATATATCTGATTACTGTAAAACTATATTTCACACCTATTAAATTTTGCAGTTTTGATTAATGAAATATTTCGCAGTTATTTAATATGAAGTTTTGAAGCATACATATATGGTTATTTTACAAGCAAATATCAGCATATTTAGTACTAAAACGAACATATGAGTGGATTGTTCTCATTTATTTTTGGTATATGGTCTTATATTTTTAAGCTGTGGACAATGTGATGATGTGTATTTTTAATTGATAGTGGTGGAAGCTTACCGTACCTGTAGTGTATGGTGTATGTAGTCTATATTTATTAATTTGTCTCCGCGACTATGTCTGGATAACAACTATTTTGTAGAGTAAAAAATTCAATAACTAAAAGAGAAGAATTAGGAATATTTTCCCTTGATTCTGTTCATCACTTCACTGTAGTTCCTGGAATTGTCATGGCCTAAATGTTTTCACGGTTAAAAATTCGCTCATGAAATTGCATACAAATATTTCTAGTTTTACAGTAAATTTTAAAAAAGCAAAAAAATGTTCAAGTTCATGATGAATAAATATCTAATTAAATTTATTTTTGAAAATTTAGTTACTACCAACACAAAGATTAAAAGTAATACCTTCAATCTACAAATGTCAACATGTGCCAGTTACATTACAAATTTCAACTAAATTTACAGCATTATAGAATTTTAAATTATACAGCAATAAATATTTACAAAATAATGAGTCTAAACATTGAGTCGTAATCTCATCAAATTACAAAAAATCGCCTAGGAAAAGAAAGAGCAATGGGGACGATTTGATTGAAGTACCAAGTTCAGAACAAAGAGAATCTCAAGATAAAAGCACTACTTCTTTGCAAGCATAGCCATAAACATTCTCTCGAATGATTGCTGGCTACCTTCCATTTGCTGTAGCACTTTATCCTGAAATTCTCTGTTTGCCTTTTTCGCTCTCCTTCATAAACTCGAGGAGTGGATCGTCCCTATCGCTCCTTTCTCTTCTTTTTTTCTTGAAGAGGTTGGGGTGGCTGAAGTAGAAGTAGCAGCTGAGCTTTGAATTAGATGTGGAAGGACCATTAGATGCATCTATTTCAAGCTCAGCAGGTCTGTGGATAACAATCCCCTGAGCAGTGCCAGTTACTGGTGGGGGTAATATCATGGCGATCACCAATCAATTCCCCATTTCTTTAAAAAAATTCAAAACTCATTCTTTGTCTGCCACTTTTGTTGTTGTTGTCTTTAACATTTTTATACCCATCTAACAATGTTTGCCACTTGCGGCTAACCTTTTTGGAAAGAAAAATTTGTTGGAATTCTTCCGTCATTTGCTTTGCAATATTCTCGACATCACACATTTTTTTCCCTTTTCCTAATTGAATTCTTTGCTGTAGGTCTTTCATGTTTGT